>JZKD02S2360662.1:328001-352415 GCA_000966675.3 Picea glauca | reverse complement strand
TTAATGGAGAAATTACTAAGTGGACAAGTGGTTAGAAGTGGGTTATCCCTAAAATAAGGAAAGTGGTTTAAGAGATTTTAGAAGGTAAATAATAAAGTGAAGTGATGAGTGTACTATAAGTCAAAGTGGATACAAAAGAAATTATCTAAATAATAAATTTAATGGAGAAATTACTAAGTGGACAAGTGGTTAGAAGTGGGTTAGCCCTAAAATAAGGAAAATGGTTTAAGATGGTTAGAATGTAATCCATTGAGGAAACTACATAAAAGTATAAATAAGAGGCAATGGTCTCTCATTTTAATCACACTTGAGCATATTGAATATCTACAAGTGACTGAGGTAACCAAAGGATATCTAAGGTGATTTTCGGAGGGAAGGTGAATTAAAGAAGGCCAAAATTCAAGGGAGTATAAATTCTTTGATGATGCTTTCTAAGGTATGTTATTTATAGGTCATCTCACTATTTTCGCAATAATTGTTTTTCTAGAATGATTCAAACCGCAAAATCTAGAGGCCGTTGAGGAAACATATCCAAGTAGTTGTGATAAAAAATTCATCCCGTGGGTCGTTTCATTTTTGGAGTTACACTCCGTGGAAAATAGGGTTTGTGGCTAGTCTTGAAACTAGTCTAAAACACGTGTTTTGGGTAAAAACGCCATAACTTCTTCATTAAAGATCCAAATTCAGTAAGACAAGATGTATTGGTTAGAGTACAACCTGTAGTATTCTGTGTACCATTTTCAGATCCATACAACAACTATTACGTGTGAGGCACGCTCTACAATTTCGCTCTCTAGAATAAACCAGAATTCAACAAGGTATGTCATTTTTTCTATAACTCCTTTTTTGAGAGATTCCAAGCAGTGAAACCTAGAGGAATTGCATAAAATAAACTGAAGAACATTGTGTACTATTTTGAGATCTTTATTCATTACAGGTACATAGTTATGATTATTTCAAGTTAGGGTTGTTGACTAATCCAAAATTAGTCAACAACCTTAACTTGAAATAATTTTTTAAAACCTAACTTTTTAAGCCAAAATTCAATTTTTATTTGAACCTAGATTTAAACCATAATTTTTTTAAACCTATCTTTTAAAGCCAATTGATTATGGATTTGAATGGCCAAAAACCCTTTTGGTTCCTTGATGTGTCACACCAACGACCCCTCAATCCATCTCTATTTCCAACAATTCATAGGTCTTCGCACTTGCACAAACTCCAGGACACCTGGCCTATTGAAGTCACAAGAGTGGAAACCTTGCCTTTCAAAGGCTTGAGACTCTTAATATGAATTTGAGATTTGAGAATGTCGGTCTCTGATACCATATAACAATAACATGAACACGAAAAGGGAACCAAGACTGCATTCATAATGAGAAAGCAATAAATTTCTTATAAAAGGTTATGTGTTGGTTGAGTCAATCCACTTTATGAATGTGGGATAGACTAAGAAACACACTAAAATGAAATAAAACTAAAAAACATAAAATAACCTAAAGTCAAAGTGACTTTATTAATGCATATTTCTAATATCCACTTGACCATTATAAACTAATATTTATTTTAATATGTGAAAATCACAAACTGATTTAAAGGAGAAAAAGGGGCATACTCTAATCTTGGTTGATGAATATGATCATACTTCTCATTTGCCAAGTACTCTTGTGTATATTGAATGCCTTATGTTAAGAGAAAAAAGGGCATACTCTAATCTTGGTTGATGAATATGATCATACTTCTCATTTGCCAAGTACTCTTGTGTATATTGAATGCCTTATGTTAAGTCTTGGCTACTCTCATTTTAGTCCCTCAATTCAAGAAAGATATGATAACTCATATTTACATGAATTTCTAAATGAAGATGATGAACAAATTAATGGTTACAAATTAAGATGATGAACAAAAGGTAACACAAAATAAAATGTTGGATTTCATGTGTTATAACAATAACAAGAACACATAAAGGAAACCAATATTGCATTCATAATGAGAAAGATAAATCTTTCTTATAAAGGGTTACAAGTTAGTCACGTTAATCTACTTTATGAATGTGGGATAAACCATGAAACACAATAAAGTGAAATAAAGCATAAAAACATAAAATAACCTAAAGTCAAAGTGATTTTATTAATGCCTATGTCTAATATCTAATTGACTATTAATATGATATTTACTTTAACACCCTCCCTTAATGGTCAATTTTCTAATTTGAAAGAATCCACTGGAACTTGTGTTCATCCAAGTACTTGTAAATCTTAATGTACGATGCCTTAGGTTCCTGATTCAATCCATATAGATCCTTCTTAAGTCTGCAAACAATATGCTCCTTCCTTGGAACCTGAAACTCCTTTGGTTGATCCATGTAGACCTCTTCCTCCAAAGCTCCATTAAGGAAGGCACTCTTCACATCTATCTAATAAACCTTCTATCCAAACTATGCTACAATGGCTAGAACTAACCAAATGGTGCAAATATTTTTTGTAGGAGCAAAGATACCCTCATAGTTAATGCCATGTAACTGGGAGAAACCTTTTGCAACCAATCATGCCTTGTACTTGAAAAGTGTACCATCTTCCTTGTACTTGACCTTGTACACCCATTTGCATCTAATGGTTTTCTTCCTTGGTGGAAGAGCTATGAGATCCCAAGTTTGATTTTCCATTAAAATATCAAGTTTGACTGCCATGGCCTTCTCCCATTCATGTCTCCCTTTTTCCTCCTCAAACACCTATGGCTCACATACTTCTTGAATGTTGACCTTTAGAGAAAAGTTGACCATATTATGTTTATTAGCACTCTTTGTTTCTTGATGATAACCCCTCAATCATTTCATATGTCTGAATATCTCCAATGGTGTTGTGCCACCACTTTGGTCTTTTCTTAGGATCTTCCCCATCGAGGTCATCACCATGATATGGGATACATCTACTTGTACCAATATCATAAAAATTAAATGTTGAAAACTCCTTGTTAAAAAATATTTAGCACCTTCAAATGATGTAAAATCCCAAGCATCAAGGAGTTAGTCTTGTTCAACTTAGGAAGGCTACCCACCGTCACCTCAATAGCTCTTGTTCTCTCTTTTAGTCGGATCTTCTCTGACTCAAGGGGGGATTACCTAAGGATAGGTTTATCAAGGCTAAAATGAATAGTAATCCTTGATAAAACAAAGTGGTTGTAGAACATGGAAGTGAAGTGGAAGTGGGAAAGAGGGCATGGGAAAGAAATGAGAGGAAGGAAGAAATAAGGGAATGGAATGATGAGGGGCCAATGCCTATCAATATATGGGCTAATGGAGTCATGAGACAGCAAAATGAATGAACTAATTTATCACCATCTACTATTTTGAGGTAGGTATGAGCTGGAAATACTAATTTGACAGGTCCTTCCACCCACTTAAATGAAATATCGAGTTTGAAACCTTCACCAATTAGTTTGTACCTAAGGAAAGATGAAATTTTTTGATACATCAAACCTTGAGGTGCTTGTTGGAAATTATGATGTGGAAACTAATCTTGGAGGGCTCACTTTTCTATACATCAAATTAACATAAAGACCTATTGTTTTATCAATTTAATTATTATCCAATCAACAACTAGATATGATAGAATAAATGAAACAAAGCATAAATAAGACAACAAATAAGACAAGAGGGAAATCCTCCTCATACTACTTATTCCTAGATGAGTAGTTTTCTCATAACTAGGCCTTGATGTTAGAATGAAAGCAATAAGTTTCTACAAAAAAATTACAAAAAATGAATATCATAGAAAATAACCATACTCCAAAACAAAAATACCTCATTTCTTCACTAGTATTCAAATTTGATACACAAGGGAGCCCAACAACATCATCTCCAAGCTCCAATATCCAATCACTACTCGCACTCCACAAGCCTCCAATTTCCAATTACCCTCTATGAAATGGAGAGAAGCTTATGTTTATATAGAGGGAAATTCACATCTCTTACAATAAAATACACTATTTGCTTACTAACTCCATGACAAGCCAAACAGTAATAAAATAATGGAGTAGTTAAACAACACCCTCGAAAAATAACACAACAAGGTGGGTGCCTCCTCTAAATGAGTGGTTGACCATGTCAAGTGCTCCATCAAATGGTAAATAATGCCTCAAGAGTGTGCTCCCCAAGATGCATGAATGCAAAAACAATAAAAATATTCTTGACATGGGAGAGGGCTTCATAACCAGCATCCCAAAATAGCAAGTGGTCCGCAATATGCATGTGCAAGTGTGCAAGATACATTCATAGTGGAGATGTTCAAGGTCTCAATAAAGTACTCTTAAGCATGTAGTAAGTTTTTCAGTGTGATTACTACCATATCCTCCTTTTCCATATTCCGACCAATGTTGGAAATTGTTCTATGATATCCTTGATCTTGAGTAGATGCCCCTATAATGATGCACTCTCATCCATTATGATCGAAAACAACATATTATTTAGAAAGAAGGTTTTTACCTTGTCCAAAGTCTCATGTAACTCTTTCAAATGCTTCCAAATCTATGCTAAAGTTTTCCCTGTTTGGACCTCAAGAAGAATTTCATTTGTCACAACACTTAAGCAACATGACTCCTTCTTTGTCTAGCTTATCAAGCTTTCCCTGCTCTTTACCCACAACTTTTTGTTAGATATCATTACCTAGGAAAATAGTAACCAAGCACCTATACTCATAAATAGACATCTGTTGCTTCCACATATTGCAGTTCTTTCCATATAACCTATAACTACCTTCTAACTTGATGTTGGATAAAGAGGCCATAGATACAAGTCAATAATGCATAAAAACATATTGAAACAAAGAAAAATCCTAAGAAATACATGTTCTTCCCTCCCTCAATCTACAATCCTATAGTAGGAACACCAAAATATTGTCTCTAAATTGGTGTAGCATCCATGTATTGCTGAAAAACATAACTATTTATGATAAATCTACTAAAAAACAACTAACAAATACGCATATTTTGCTAAATATTCTAAAAAAACCCAAACACTGAAAAACACAAATCTACTATTGAACGAATCTACTTGGATATGTTAAAAAACAATAAATTGGCAACAAATTCTTTCAAATCTACAAATTTAAGCATCAATATAGGAAAGAATAGATCCGTTGAATTGAAAAAAAATAGAAATTTTACGAAGAATAACTTTATATAGCTCCAATTTCTATTTTGGTGGCTACAATAGTGAATCCATAGAATCATACGGTCAATCCGTACACTCGTATGGCTATTGGTGGAAAAAATTGATAACTTGGCTTTGTATGTATGCTTGGTGACTAGGTTGTACAACTCACATGCGACTATTTTACAATTGTATGATTGGGTTCGTACACTTTTCCTTTTTGGCTCTTCGATGGGTCACATTGGTGATTCCTACACCCAGACTATTGAAGTCATAAGAGGGGAAACGTTGTCTTTCAAAGGCTTGAGATTCTTAATATGACTTTGAGAATGTCGGGCTCTAATACCATATAACAATAACATGAACACAGAAAGGAAACCAAAATTGTATTCATAATGAGAAAGAAAAATATTTCTTATAAAGGTTATGAGTTGGTTGAGTCAATACACTTTATGAATGTGAGATAGACCAAGAAACACGTTAAAATGAAATAAAACAGAAAAACATAAAATAATCTAAAGTCAAAGTGTCTTTATTAATACATATGTCTAATATCCGATTGACCATTATAATCTAATATTTATTTTAATATATAAAAATCACAAATTGATTTAAAGGAGAAAAGAGGGCATACTCTAATCTTGGTGAATGAATATGATCATAATTCTCATTTGCCAAGTACTCTGGTCTATATTAAATGCCTTCTGTTAAATCTTGGATGCTCTCATTTTAGTCCCGCAATTCAAGAAAGATACAATAACTCATATTTACGTGAATTTCTAAATGAAACATGGAAACTAATTTATCCACAGTTCAATGTGATTGCATGGTTCATTATTCTTTAACATGTGAAGACTGTGCATGCTTGTATTTTTTCCTAAACTATCTGTCAACCTCATGTGGAGATGGTATATCAATGTCTCTTATCAATAACTTTAGTAACATGTGTGAAAGTATTTGGATGAACATAGGAAACAATGAAAATCAACATCAAAAGAGTACAACCATAATCGTGCATGTGTTTTAGGGCTTGTAAATTTTTCTCAATAAATTTATTAAGTAATCAAAGTATAACCATTACTATGATACGATGTTGTAGTGTTGTAACTAGTGTCATCTCCTAAGTAAATTTATTAAGTAATCAAAATATAACCACTACTATGATACGATGTTGTAGTGTTGTAACTAGTGTCATCTCCTAAGTGCAATTTTTTAGGGAAAAGTTTCAATTTTTGACAACGCAAAATATGAGGCTAAGGAGTGTGTCATTATTTGTGTCATGTATGAGCTTCCTTTGCATCGTACTGTTCGACACATGTTTTACATGGTGTCATTTTAGCGATGTAAAATGTAAAGTAAGGGTTTACAACATTGTGGTTATGTCACAATGCACCATTTATTATTGAACAAAACACATAAGGAGTCTATTTTGCATTACTGTTGCATCGAAAGCATGTATATGTTGGGTCATACTAGTGCCATGGTACATTGATATGAGTATTCATTTTTTATATTGAGTATCATTATTGAATTGATTTAACATTGTTATAGCATCTAAAAACTGAGTTTTTTAGTCATTATGTATCATATTTGCATTTTATTGAAATTGTTCTACATTACTTTTCTATCATATCGAAATTCATTATGCGTTGTTATTATTTATTTGTTGCATCATATTAATGTTGTGTTATATTTCTTATGTGTCATGATAGTGTTTCATAACATTGTGATTATTTATTTTGCATCATTATAATATTTTTTTTAATATCATAATAAATACATTTCGTGTTTAGTTAACATAAAAAATTGATCATTTTAACGTCAAGGTTGTGACATAATTATTATTAATGATTTAATTCATTTTAATAATAAAATTATTATTGGTTATTTTTTTTTGTATGTACAATTTTACAGGGAAGAGAGGTTGCACTTTCTTTTGTTTCCTAATAAAGGTTACGATCTCAAAAAAAACATCACATCTTCACATGTTAACTCTAATTACAATATTAACTCAACAATTAATTAAAAACTTGTAAAAGAAAAAAAAAATACTATAAAAAAATTTAGAATATGATAGATACATGGTTAAGATTTTTTTAGAAATCAATAAATACATAGTTAAGAACTCAAAATCAATGCTATTCTCCTCTAGTTTTTCTAAATATAATATTAATTAATAATGAAAAATCTTATTAAACTAAACCATTTATGTTTATACAAATACTTGTATATTGACACTTTAATCATATTTATAATTTAGGTATTAATTTTTTAAGAAAATTTATTATTTTAAATCTTTTATTTATGAAATTGTGAATATCTAAATCTAATGGGCACAATTAATGACCTTTTAATCTAAAATTATCATCTGATAGCTAACAATTGAAGACGCTGGCATATTCTTAGTAGTCCTCCCAAATCAATGAATGTGATTTACTCTTCATAACTTCCTTGCATTTTTGAAGAATGTGATTTACTCTTCATAACTTCCTTGCATTTTTGAATGCATCTGTTAACCTGTTTACTTTTTAACATTTACCTAATCATATTAAGAATTTACTGTAGCACCACATATTCTCGTCGACCCACCTTTCGACCTTTCGACGTTCATCAGCCATGAACACCAAGTTTGAGACTGTGCTAGTCATTATTAATTTAAAATTTTAATATAATATATAATTTTAAAAAATAATTAAATTTAATAGTGATGTATAAAAAATTTGATACTACTTTACATTAATTTAAAAATTATATTGATATTGTCATTGTATTTGTTTGTCTCTGTCTTCTACATTTAATAAAAACATTCATTAAAATTTATTATTAAATATAAAATTAAATTAATAATTAATAATAATAAAAATTATTTTATTATAATTGTTTGTGTAATTATATTTTTAATAATAATAATAATATATTTTTAAGGTCACAATAAAGCTAGACATCAAATTGATGTATGAGACTTCCTTGTTTGTGAGACAAGGGATCTCCTCTTTTCAACAATTTGCCTCTCTAAATTTGAACTTGTAACTTTTTAGAAAAAAAACACATATTCTTAACCATATAATATATAATAAAAAAAATAATTATATATTTTTAATAAAATAATATTTATTTGTATAAATTAAAATTTTCCATAATTTTATAATTAAGATAAAATAACCCTAAATTTTTCATTGAAACAACAGATCTTCTCAGCATATTAAAAAAGATTTGATTATAATTAAATACAAAATTCCAATGTTAAGTATTGCTAACTTTCGACCCTTCTCCCCATACATAGAAATATAAGCTAACTCAATTTTTAAAAGTAGTTTAGGCTTCGTTAATACTAATGAACACCACATGTTTAGCATACTTTTTAATAAAAAAATAATATTTAACATATTCTTTATAAAAAAAATTAAAATATATTATTATTAAATTATTAATTCAATAAAATAAATAATAATTTTGAAAAAAAAACTTAAAAATATTATTATCAATTTACTAAAATGAATAATAAATTATAATTTAATTTAAAATCACACTCAAAACTGAAATTAATAAAATTAGAATGCTTTTTGCATGTTTTGAACATGTCAATCACATGCCACTGTCAAAAGTGACAGCCGGTACTCGGAAGGAACAACAATCTTGGTTGGGTGCAGCCGCGTGTACATAAATACGTCCCACATGACTCGTGCAGGCGAGCACTAGAAAACGGACATTCGTCCGCAGTGAATGTTTGGCGTTTTTTCAAAAGAAGGTCACGAGGTCATATCCGCTAGCGCAGGTATTTTCCTCCAGCTGTCGATCTTTAAAAAAACTCCGCGACTTCGACACAGGAAAGCAAAAGAAAAAGGTTCTGCAAGGTCGGTAGAAGACAGCAAGATCGCAGAAAATGGATTCGCAGCCAGCAGCCTTAATGATCACGGATTCCGTAACCCTCCATCCATCGTTAGCCGATGATTTGCAAGTTTTTACACAGGCGGATCGGTTAGCTAATGTCGCCGTCACTGGATAGCGTTTAGATTTGAGATTTCCCATTGCAGATCAGTATTCCGAAAGCATTTCGGAATGACAGATGGACAAAGATTGGTTTCTCGGCATTTTGGAATGACAGGTGGACAAAGTTGGTTTCTCAAAAACAAGAACGACGAAGTTTTGGGCAAACTAAAAAACACGACTTTGGCATAAATATACCACGTTTAGCCATCAAAATTTGTTTTTATACCTGATACGCTGATTCGCTTACCATAACTGTCTGTCACTTAGTCGAAACAGCTGCCAAAGATTCGATGGAGAAGGGATTAGTTGATGGAAAAAAAAATACACAAGTGTCATCGTCGAATCGCATCAATTCAAATGTTATTGAATTTAAATCCTACATTAAACCACAACATCTTTCCCAATGCATCCAGATTCAGGCCATGGAATAGACTCTATGTAATCATCAAGATGCAAAGTAGTCACTATGCTTAAACTCAGATTTCAAAGGTTACGGCACATTCTGCTAAAATAAATTCACAAGTAATTCAAGATTGTGCAAAAGATTTTTATTAATTCAAAGCTTATACAATAACACGGGATCTGAAAAGATCCTTTCTTTCCTAAATGGCTAAACAATGAAATAAGGAATCCTTGTGCCGGATACAAAAGACTCTGCCACTCGTCCAGAGAAGAATAACCTCCACAAAACCCATACCCACAGTGTCATACACAATACGTCGCAATACATTTAAGAAGAGAATAGTAATCGACTCTCATAGGGGATCATAATAAACGAGCAGCTGCAATACATCTCAGTAAAATCGAGAGGCCAAGAATGGAATGAATGAGGCGATAAGGGCGGCGAGTAAAGAGGGAACGAAGGGAATTGAAGCAGCACCCACTTCCATTGTCGGACTGGGAGAAGGTGCCGTCATCTCTGCTGCTTCGGCTCCCACCATTATCATCACAGAGACCAAGAGAGCTACAGATGAGTAGTTAACTGCCCCTGCCATTCTTGCTTAAACTCACAACACAGATATGAAAAGGCCAAAACCCTTGTCTCTCACACAGACCAACCCAAATTCGAAGCAGCAATTTTTGTTCTGAAACAAGGAAGAACTTTCAACCAGAAAACTTAAAAGCCCGAGAGATGTGAGTTACAGAATTTACAGATGCCTAAGGTTGATAATTGCGCATATTAATACTCCTCCGCGCCTCCCACTACCGACGGCCAATTCACGTATGATGATTAAATACGTATACGAATTATTACGGGCGGCAACAGGCAAGTAGGCAGTATGGTCGCCAACCTAGCAATGCTTTTTGGCGATGCGTGTGGTCATGTGATTGGTGATAATGGCTACACGCTCTACGGCCTTACTTATCGGCGACTAAATCCACCCAACGCTCCGAACAAAGTAAAGCCAACAGTTAGGGTACGGCATGTCTACCAAGTAAAGTAAGGAAAACGTGGAGGGAGGCCATGGACTTTATCTTTAATGACTCTTAAAGTCCAGTCCCCACACTATACATGGGAAGACCTTTTTCACAAGTTCCAATGCTAAACTCGTTTTTAAATTTCATATAATTATTACTAACATACCCTAAAGCAAGGAAAGAAACATCAAACTGAATTGGGTCCCAATGTTGAATTCGTTTTTAAATTTCATATAAATATTAATAGCATAACCTGAAGCGAGCAAATAAACATCAACTGCACAAGATCCATTCATATTCATTCATATTCATTTCATATCTAGCAAAATATTTTCAACAATTATGTAATTCAAAAACTAAATCACCCATGCTTATTTGTAATAATCACAAATATGCAATGGACTTTTCCAAAGAAAAATGGAAGAGGAAGAAGAGATTTGTAAAATTATTAAAGTTACATTTCTTATTAATCCACCCTACAAGATACAATCTCAATAACATTGATATAAAGTGCACAATCAACCATTAGTTGTTGATGCACTCTTTCCTAAAAATCAAAACATCGTTTGCTTAAATTGTGGGGAGAAAAAGTTACAATTGTAATCTACAAAATAAACTCTCCTAAAAGCCATAACATCATGTACTTAAGTTGTGGGCAGAAAAAGTCATGATTCTAAGCTACAAATTAAACTCATGATTTGTAACAACAAAATAAACTCGTTATTCATAACTTATCGATCAATTTGCCAAAACAAGTATTTTCGATGCGATTCTAAGCTACAAAATAAACACATGAATTGTAAGCTACAAAATAAAATCATTATTAATGACTTATTGCTCAATTTGCCAAAAAGAAAAAAAATAGTATTCTGGCTGCGTTTTGGGCCATAAATTTGACAAAAGGAAAACAAGTATTCCCTACGCTTTTTGGAGGGTTCGAGAAATCTGTGATACTTAGCTCTTAAGTCCCTCTCAGGATGGTCACTTGTCAAGTGTAGGGTTAAAACACTCTCCATCATTCAGTCCCGGTTCGAATCACATTTACTCCATTTAAAACAAAGGAACGATAGAATTAGAATTTGATAGGGAAAATCAATCCATTCAATGATGCAGGCTACCTTTTTTGACTAGGAGGAAGAGATCAAAAGTGGCAGGGACGAGAATGACTGGATGGTGTTGCAGGTTGGAGGTCAGTGTTTGAAACCCCGCAAGAGATGCTCTGTGCAGACTGGAAATCCATGCTTGCCACCTTGGTTCTCCACCACCTCGGCAAGGATGAAAAGAATAATAAGAATTTTGTCATCATAATTGACAAGGACAACTAGAGGTTCGTCTCTTGAATTATCTCTACAACGACATCGTGTAGCTGCAAGACGTCAGTGTCCAGCGAGAACTCCATGAGGAGGTTGAGTTCTTCTTCCTCACTAGCCTCAACGCCCTCTGTGATGAGGAAATTCACCGGATCGAGGAAGCAAAAGAGGCGACGTGGAGGAAAAATATTGAAATTTTGAAGGAGTAGATCAAGAAGTGCCTTAGTGAGGTGATTCTCGCAAGGTGTCTTCCTTTTCTTAGTTGTTTGTGTCTTGCAATTCGGGGTTTTGATTTAGTCTGTTGCTCACATATTTGAGGCGTGGAGGATGCATCCATTGGGGAAAATTTATGACTCAAAATGACTTCATGAAAAGGAAGAGAGCTCTTACTGACTTCATGAAAAGGAGGACAACTCTTACCATTTTCAAAACACTCAAGGGCCATGGAGTCCAAATTTTGGGGCCATTCTAGTGATAAAAAGTTCTATTGTTGAGGGTGCAACTCCATTGTTGAAAATGTTGGCCTGATAAAGGCCAATCCATATATGGGTCACTCTATGCATTAACAATGACAATACACTGCATCTCCCACTGTGTCGATGGAGACATTGACAGTGATGTTCATCTACCCATTAATAGATGCAATACATAGCATTGTTCACTGTGCCAGTGGAGACAATGGTGGTGATGTTCATATACACATTAACAGATGCAATACAATGCATTTGTTCAACGTGTCGATGGAGACAATGGTGGTGATGTCCATTAAATGGAACAAATTAAAATAGTCGTAAAAAACATTGCACACTGCAGATAGGTGGCAGGTCTAGTGTAAAGATTACGATGTGTGGCCTTATGTTATAGGCTTCGTACCGATGACAAATACCTATCGAGGAACCCTCCCTTATAAAACACCTTCGGTGTAATAATAAGAGCCTTCGGCGTAATAATAATTAGTGTTTCATGTGATATTTAATGCAGGTAATGACATTTGTACCATTGTTATGCATGATTTTTCCAATTGGGATGCATACCTGTGAAATTGTAACAACTTTGCAGACGTTTGACTCTATTTGTTTCATCAACAACTCAAATTTATTCCTCTCTTTCCATACATCGGTGTCATTTTGTTTGAAGAATAGTATATTTGGTTTTGTACGTAGTAGGGATTATCACCTAATAGCTTAAGTGCTCATATCATCCCATCAGAACAAGTTCAGATGTTGAGTAGCCTGTGAGTTCTTGGGGGAGGAACCTCTAGGAAGTGGAGGGTTCATATCTAACATATATTCTATTTCTTTGTTAGCCTCGTTATTGTTTCCTACCTAAACCCCTACCATTCCATCCACTGTGTAGGTCCCAAGCTGGTCCATCCATCAATCAATATCATTTCGCTGCGAGGATTCAACTTATGGGGTATACAAATTGAGCTTGAAGATGGTTGATGATAGAACACTCAAAATTGATGGTCATGGAACTACAGTGAATTCTAAGCAAGCCAATGACCTATTATAGGAAATGAAAAAACAATTTCCTTCTAGATAATTGAGGAGTTTTTAAAAGATTTTGCAGGCTAAAACTATCGCAGTCTCTCCGAGAGGCCCAATGATGTAAATATTGAAGACATTCTCAAATTGGAAACAAAAGTGTCACTAGGAAGATTTCTAGAACAAAATTATGAGATCGAAGTCTCAATGCAAGATGTTGAAAAATTTATTGCATGTCTTTCCCCCATTACCAAGATAGTGACACAATGATGAGGAAACCAACCACTACGACTCCTTAGTACAAATTTGTTGGCAGCCAATTCAATTTTTTCTATTGTCCTATAAGCTGCCTACACCTATGTCTTCTGAACTTCAAATTGTCGTCGCATTTTTCAAATAGACGATATTTTCATTTCTTGCAACACTTGGAAATTTGTTTCCATTGAGTTTTCACGACTGTAAGTGTGAAAACTTCTCCTTTCGAGGTCACATTTCGATCACTATTTGAACTGTCGTCATCTTTTTATCGATATTTTCTATGGCACTTACCTTTGGTTTATCGTTATGTGGCTGAAAGGATTTTCGAACTATGCCTATTTGGACATTCTTATATTGATTGCATTAAGTTTGTAAGGCATTGAGCATATAGATTTATATTTTTTGTGACTTGCCTAGTCATTGAATTGCATAGGGGTCATGATTTATTTTGTTTATATATATGATGTGATCCTTATTGTTAATCTTTTTATAGCTCTATGGCTTGTCAATTTTATGAATATCGATTGGCACAATGGTTTAAACCTTTTGATTTCTACAATGGCGCATGGTTAACACTCGGTTGATTTCACATTAAATATCAATGGTTTTAAAAACTATAGTTGTTTTGGGCGCGTTGGCATAACACTCACCATTTGATTCTTGGTTGGCCAAACGATATGGTTTTTGAACTATGCTATGATTGTTTGAACATATGTGGAATTTTCCAATTGTACTTTACCATAACTATTGTGCATGGCGGTGAATAACTCCACCACCCTCGCATGCGCACATTAATGCTTTCCCCCTTTGATCGTTCATTGTTGTTAGACTGAATAGCTCTGCTCCTATGCGTTGGTGAATTCAAACCAAACCCTTACCATGTGCTCGCACCATGGCCCCAGTCGTCCGAGCTGAACCCAATGGGAGCCAGGCCCCGTTGATGTTTGACAGTGCCTGCAGTGACCTCGAGGAAAATCGGTGGCTTCCATTTATATGAAAATTCGAGGGTTTTAGCCTCTGCGTAGCTCGACAATTTGCTTTGACCTTTGATGGCTGCCGAGCCAAGGTCGGCGATATTCAATTGGAAATTGATGAACAGTTTATCAGTCTTGCTACGGGTTTGCCTGCCACTGGACAACGATGGTCCAAGAATTGCAAAGTAGAGGAGGTCCCATGGACACTGCTCTTCCAATCGCGTAAAATCACCTCCCGTGATAAAGGTTTGCCAGTAACTATGCTTAAACAACGTTGGCATGATTTATTGATGATAATCAAACAATTTATCACCTGCGAAGGTCGGTACGGGTTTGTGTTCTTACACCACCTTCGTTTGCTTATGGTTTTTATGGGTTATCAACTCAATATGCCCTATTATTTGCATATAAGCCTGTTTAAAATGTCAAAGAAGTACAAAAGAAACCAGGCTGATAGTAGCCTTTTTCATTATGGGCTGGTTAAGCTTATTGTTGTCTGTCATTTGAGTCTACACGAAGATTGTTGGAGCAATTTCATTGCTCGGAGTGATTTTGAGGATTCGAACCCTACACAGGTTGACAAACCTGTGGTGATCAAGGTCAAGGTTGTACCTCCAGTACCCTACAATATCCTTCTACCTAAACCCTTGGTCGACCTTCCTACCGACATACCACACACTGTGACTAAGGGTGTTGAGACTGTTAAGCCTATGGGCAAAAAGCACAAAGCTAATATCACTGCAAATGCCAAAGGGAAGAAGAATGCACGTTTAATTTCGCGGATGGAAAGAAATAAGCCAAAACCTCCTGTCGAGCCAAACCCTATCGTGTTGAGTGAGGACTCTGATTCGGAAGTGGAGCATTTCTTGGCTAGTGAATACCCCTATTCGCAAGGTTTGTGTGCCGAACCCTCGTATGAATTTGTGTCAAACCTACCCCCTTGCCTACAGGACGACCCTAACTACCCAGGCATTAAGTTGCCTTGTGAAGCCCCCGGTCATTTATCCAAACCCCCTCCTGCTCTGTCTAAACTTACAGTGTCACCCTGTGATCAATGCAATGCATGGTTAGAGAGGTATTATAATGATGTGTTGATTCTCCAGTCAAAGATTCAATCTTTGGAGGACCAGGTTGCACTGCTTACCAGTCAAAAGGCTAAGCTACAAGCCACTGATAAGAAACAAAGGACGACAGGCTCCATCTTGTTTAAAAATGTGGAATCAGCCACAACTGTCATGAATTCTAAGTTGGCATAGTTGAACAGCCTTGTCATCACACATGTATGTTTTGATATCACTTGTTTATGTAACGATTCAAATTCGGTTTTAAACAATTCTGTTTATAGCATTGATTGGCTCTGTTACATTGTATGCATTCTATACATAGATTTGCTTTGACTAAATGGAAGTTCGTTTTCCCAGTTTAGCTTCCATTGGATTTTCATCGATCTTGGTGTGGATTTGATTTGTTTGATTGAGTTAAAATGGATGCTCTGCTGTCAATCGAATTTGTTTGTACCTATTCAATACAGGAAGTGTTTCTCATATCCAATTTAGAACACAATCACATTTCGTTTCGATTTCGTTATAATGCATACGCTATGATTGGCAACGATTTTGATGAGGTTAACTGTTACGGTTTTATATCCCATATGACTTTCGAGCAACATGAATACAATTCGGATCATTTCCAATGTGACTCTGTTTCTTCGGAAATAATGATTTTTATTTCAAGCCTGTACAAACACGCCCAAATCATGGATAGATTCAATTCATAACGATTATGCTAAAAACCCAGCCGGTTAATTCGCATTGGTTTACTGTTAGCTCGACCATGTTATCAGTTGGATTCGTATTGCAATGAATATTCTGTTTGAATTTGATTTGTAAAACGAGATTGGATTCACGATTTATTTCTATATTAAACTCTGTCATGATCCGTTTGAAATTAATGATTTCGTTCAATACCAATCAAGATTATCTGTCGAGTTTGCAATTATCACTTCTATTGATTCTATTATGGTTGTGATCACTATTAATCGATCCTATTTGTTGACTGTGCAAGGATCAACGATTGAAATCTATGAAAAATTTTTCTTGGTTGATGCTGTTACGTATGATTTTATTTACCCATAATCAAAACAGTCTTTCTATCTTTGTATTTGATTAAACGATATGAATCTTTTGCTATACCGTTATAACTATAACGGGTGGAAAGTGATTTTGTTAGATCGGATTGTATCTATTGTTCAACAATCACATATGATATGTTTTCAGTTGGATATGAAACAATCTTATTGCTGTTCGATTTTGACTCATTTACCCGATTTTGTGGTAACAGGAGAACAGAGTATTCATATCTCTATTTTCGATTGAATCATTTTGATCCTGTTTAATGATGAATGATAGAATCATTTTGATTCATTTTCAAGTAATCATTGGAAAATAATTGGATTTAATTATTTTAAAAGATTTGATTTGATTTCAATTCTGATCCTCTATGTTATTTTAGACTAACTACAAAATCAGATGATTCTGTAGCTAAGTCTGTAGAATTAAATTTTTATTGTTTCATTAATAAAATATCTCTCTAATTTGTGATTTTTGGTCCATTTCAGGTGAATTCGAAATTGCATTGGTATTGATGAGTAGTTAGAGGATATTTGGAATATTTTACTTGCATTTTAATTTCCTAGTTTAGTTGATCTTGGGGATATTTTCCGAGAATATGTAAATAGTTTGATACTATCCATAGGGAGGTTTTACCCTGTGGAAAAACTTATAAATACTTATTATTTTGTAATAATGATCATCCTCATTCGTGGGAGAACAAGGATATGGTATTTTAATACAGACTAAGACAAAATTTGATATTCTGCTACAACTTTAGCTTTTCATGATATCAATATTTTATTTTATGTTTATGTGTATCTATTTGCATTTGGTTAATGACTACTTTAGCTATCTTAGTCTTTTGCAAATGATATAATTTAATCAATATAATCCATATCTGATTTTTTCCAGCATTTAAAAAACATAGCAATTGCTTGATTCAGTTTGTGAATGACAGATTTCTCTTCTTCATAAGTTGAATTATTAAGTATAAGTTTTTGCATAACAGGTTTCCCTTATTGCAGAGATTTATAAATCATATAATTGTTATGATTTTTTTTATGTCTTGTTTGTCTTGTAAACAACTCAAAGAGCAACACAGCCTATCGTTTATGAAAAGCTTCTGGATTACCCGGTGCGAGTTTCCTTCCTCCGACCAGCTTCGAAGTCATCATACACAGGACAAATTTGGAGCGTTTCCAGGTCAGTTTGTCATTTGTTTGTTTAGTATATTTATTAGTAGTTTAGTTTAGATATACGTTTAGTTAGATATTTGTGTGTTTAGTATATTAGATTGTTTAATTTCAGTAAGTTTTATTCCTTATTTATAAAAATAAAAAAATCAACAAAAATATCTCTCGCTGTCTTAGGGCAGAAAGCAAATGAGTTTTACAGGTTTTATTCAAATCTGCAAGTTGTAGATATTGTATATTTGTGAATAAGTTGTAATTCAATTAGTAATTAGATAATTAATTATTAAAGTTAKTGTAATAGTAATTARTAGTTTGTATATAGAATAGTTAGAKTAGTTTATATTTAGTTTTAGTTTAATTTAGTAATTTTGTTTTAATTAGATTAGTGTATTAGTTTGTTTTTAGTTAATTTGTTTTATTAGTTTAGTTAGTTTAGTTTGTTTCATTTAGTTTTAGTTAGTTTAGTTAGTTTAGATTAGTTTCCTCTTTGGTTTTCCTAATACCTTAGAACGGCCAACGAAGCCGTTAAACCCGTCAGGGTGGTTCATTCCAAACAGCTTGGGTTATTAGACAACCCCGGACCAGTTCCACTCTCTCAGTTGACGGACGATCAATTTCGCCCGTCAACAAATGACGCTAGAAGGAGGGCCTGAACTTAATTAATGGCATGAGGCAGTCGCAAGACTCCTCCCCCCCCAATCGCTCAACTATAGTGACTAGAAGCCATTCACAAGATAATATTCCCCCTCAAACAACAACTACTTCAACCGAAGATCCACAGATCACAGTTGAGCCAACAACCCCTAATCCTACAGGTGGTGACACACAAGAGATTGTCCTTCAATCTCTTATTAAAACACATAGTGCCTTAGCTCGTCTTAGGCAACCAAACCGTCCGTGGGGACAACATTTGGATTTCTCTGATATCAGAGAACAATTACGTGACATTAACCTCACCGTGAATCCTACAGATCCAATCACAAATCCTGCTGCAGGAGGATCTAGGATACCTCCTTTACCACCTCCCTTATCTCCTTCCTCTTCTGGAGGAGATTCCTCTTCTGACGAAGGCAATTCACCTTCTCAGCCTTCCACACCCACTACCCCAATGGAAAATCAGAACAACCCTGCTAGATCCTGGTTGGACTAGGATGCTGTAGCTGTACCTGGAGCCCAACACCCTTTACCTAAGCACCTAGAAAAATGGCTTCCCAAGTTTGATCCCGATTCAAAACAGATAGCTGAAGATCATATCAAAAAATTTATGTTAGCCATTAGACTCCGCAATGTTGAACATGAAGACGTTGTCTGTAGGTTGTTCCCTTATACTTTTGAGGGTAATGCATCCACTTGGTACTTTGCCCAACAACCCCATACCATTGTGTCTTGGGAAAAGTTTGAGTCATGCTTTTTGGAAAAATTCGGAGACGGTAAGCCTCCGGAAGTCTTAGTCATGGATCTTTCAAGCTTAAAAATGAATCCAAAAGAAAAAGTTAAAGATTTTAATCAAAGATTCTTAACGCTTAAAAATCGAATCCCTGCAGATTCTATGCCTGCTGAGAGTCTTGTAATAGCCTACTACACTAAAGATCTACATCAAAGTATATCTATTTGGGTTAAATGATCTAAAAAGGCCACGTTGTTAGAAGCCTTCGAGGAGGCTAGTCAGATTGAAAAATACATACTTAGTCTTAAGGAATCTTCTAGCAATGAAACTGAGATTGGTTCTTCTTCCAAAAAGAAGATTGAAATTCTCCCCAGACCCACACAAAGTAAAACACAACCTGAAAACTCTGATTTGGAAAATTTAACTAAAGTTGTTCAAAAACTATTGAATCAAGTTATAGATTTAAAAAGGTCAACTGAAGAAGATTCTTCAAGTAAAGGACCCTACAAACCTCCTTTTCGAAAGCCCTTTCCTACCAACCGACCTAACCCAACCACCGAAGGCCTCAATCTAGAAAGTTTGCAATGCGCTCTACAAACAATTCTAGAAGCCCAAGATAACTTGATGCCTCCCGAGATCCCTCAGGAGGAAGCAGAACCAGAGACAGTTCAATAAGAAGAGTCTTCTCCAAACACTTTTGGACACTTCTCGGATAGTATCTTTCAAGCGAACTTCGAGACTGTTCACCCTTATAACACTAGGAGTAAGACAACAAACAAGTCTTCTACCGAGAACACTACAACTTCACCTCCAAAGCCATCTAAATCAACAGAAACTAAACAGAGCAATGTCAGCCCCAAATTAGATTATGATGTTGTTGAAGATCTTAAAAAATTAAGGGCTAACATTTCTATTTATGAGTTATTGAAGTTTCCATTTTTATTACAGAAGATGTTGCAAAATATTTCAGAGAATGGCAAGAATGGTAATTCAAATGGTAACAAGGTTGTGCAAAGCAAAGTTCCGCAGAAGACTTCCACTAAAAATAATCCTAATCCCCAAGATAAAGGAATCCTTCCTCTAGCCCCTGTAAATAATGTAAATAATGTAGATAAAGTAGCATTAGAAATTGCGAGTAAGAAACCACAAGCTACTACTCTAAGTACTCGCAAGAATGTACCTCCTTTTTTTTTAACTTTCGAAATTTTCAACAGAAATGTTCATAATTGTATGGTTGACTCAGGAGCGTCATCTAATGTGATGCCTTGGTCTGTCTGCCAAAAGATTAACGCTGAGGTAGAACCATATTCTTTGAAAATCATACAACTTGATCAGACAAATGTCAAAGTTATAGGCAAACTAAAAAATGTATTGATTAGATTATCATCTAACCCAAAAGTTCATCAGGTTATTGATATAATTGTTGTGGAAATTCTAGAAGTGTATGGTCTGTTTTTGAGCAGGGACTGGTCGGAGTAGATACATGGCTACTTCGCAGCTACATGGCTACTTCGCGATAGACTGGTCTCACTTATGGCTTCTGAAGAACGGTAAGCCTAACAAGATCAGACTGAATCATGAGCGCTACCTAAAGTTCACGGTTACAGATTTGAACGATCCTAACGAACCATATACACCTCCTGCTGATTCACCTGAAGTCCAAGGGATGGATACCTTCTTCGGAAATTTCATGGCTGAGGTTTCACCTATCAACAATCCAGAACAATAGTCCGAGATCGTAGCATATATGCAACCAACAGCTTCTATGCAATAGTCCCATGCGCCCGATGGAAACCAAATTTGGTCTCTATATTTCGACGATTCTAAGTCTAAAGAAAGAGATGGTGCAGGCTGCATCATCATTGATCCGGAAGGTAACAAGACATTAATGGCTTGTAGACTAGAATTTGAATGTACTGACAATACTGCAGAATATGAGGCTTTGCTGCAAGGTCTCAGAAAAGCCTTGGATATGAACATTCAAAATCTGGTTGTATTTGGCGACTCTGAAATAGTGGTTAGACAGGTAAGAGATTCTATACACTGTCTTTCCCCGCATCTCAAAAGTTACCAGTCTGAGGTATGGAGTTTAATGAACAAATTTTTCGTTTTCAATATTAATTCCATTCCTAGATTAAATAATGCTGAAGCAGATCTACTAGCTAATGTAGCCTCTAAACTTCTTCCTGCAGAAGGCTTATCCCCAAACGCATTCTCCGTCGAGCTATTGTTTCGACCATCTGTTCCTGACAATATCACAAACTGGAGAGTATTTGACGATGATCAACAGATCATTAACTTTCTGCACATGGAAGAAACCTTTCAAGGCACAGTGATAGACGAACGCATGCACGCCGACAATTTGCACGACTTTACGGTAATACCTGATCCGAAATCTCCTAAAGCACTATCAGACATGGTAAATTACATACCCAAATCCATAGTTAGATTAGAAAAGTTTTATGATTTTGAAGATAAATTTAAAAAGACAGTCAATTGCAAAACTAATAGTTCCTCGTTGTCTTATGAAAAAGTCAATTTAGGGACTAGTGAAAATCCTCAGTGTATCGATCTAGGCTTGGGATGTTTTAAGCAAGAAAAAGCTGTTTTTGTCAAATTATTTAAAGAATTTAAGGATTTCTTTGCATGGACATACGATGATCTCAAAATGTTCGATCCTAATATCATATAGCATGTTATCCCGATGAAGCCCCAAACCTTACCCTTCCAACAGAAACTGAGGAAAACGCACCCTAAACTAGAACCGACCATTCAAAAAGAATTGAATAAACTCCTAAGTGCTAAAATAATTTTTCCTGTTAGGCACACTCAATTGGTGTCCAACTTTGTCCCAGTGCGGAAGAAAAACGGGGAAATCCGACTTTGTGTCGATTTCTGAAATCTCAATAAAGCGTCTGACAAAGACAATTATCCTGTCCCTCCCATGGAATAGATCCTTCAACAGGTATCTGGTTCCGAGAGGCTATCCTTACTGGATGGTTTCTCTGGATACAACCAAGTCCTGATGTCTCCTCTAGACCAACTCAAAACCACCTTCCGTACCCCGTGGGGCACTTATGCTTATCGCAAAATGCCCTTTGGATTGATTAATGCTGGTGCTACCTTTCAGAGAGCAATGGAAATTTCTTTTCAAGGCTTAATCAATCACTCCGTCGTAGTTTACTTGGATGATGTGACCATTTATTCTAAAAACAAAGACGATCATCTAGCTCACTTGCGAGCCGTTCTGCTACGATGTCGTAAATACGGCATCTCCTTGAACCCCAAAAAGTCCATCTTTGCAGTAGAACAGGGTAAATTACTAGGATTCATTGTGTCTAGTGATGGGATGATTATTGACCCTGAGAGGACTCAAGTCATCGCTAAACTACCCCCTCCTACATCCAAGAAATCCATGCAGTCTTTCCTAGGCCAAATTAACTTCGTGAGAAGATTTGTCCCCAACTTCTCCTAAATGGTTAGGCCTCTACAGAACCTGATTAAGAAAGACACCCAATATCACTGGGAACCCACAGAAAACCAAGCTTTTAATGCCATAAAGAAGGCCATAATAGACGCTCCGTCTCTCATGAGCCCTGACTTCTCTTAGGATTTTACAATCTATACTTTCGCCTCCGATTGTTCCTATGCTGCAGTCCTTACTCAGAAGAATTCTGATAATAACGAAGTACCTGTCGCCTTTATGAGCTTTGCTTTCAAAGGTGCTGAACTTAACTACCTAGCGGTCGATCGACAAGCCTACGATGTTTTCAAAGCAGTCAAGCATTTCCGGTCCTATCTTTTGAAGTCAAGGACGAAAGTCATTGTTCCCTACCCTACCGTAAGGAACTTGTTAGTGCAGAAGGAGGTAGGAGAGAAGAGAGCCAACTGGGTCACCTCCTTACAGGAGTATGACTTGGAAATCACCCCGGCTCAGATCATGAGAGGCCAAGGATTGTGTAAGTTGGTTGTTGATTCAGAAATAGGACAGCAAAAAGACAGTGATACGTCAAACCCAGAACAATGCAATCAAAGTTTGATTGGTTGTGCACAAAACATCGTTAACCCTTGGTACGACGATATTAGATTCTGTCTTGAACATGGATCAACACCCCGTCACCTTGACCCCGCCAAAAGAAGATCGTTGAGACTAAAGTCTGCCTCCTTTCTTCTAGTTAACTGTATACTGTTTCGTCAGAATTTTGACGGCGTACTGATGCGTTGTCTTGAAAAAGACGAAGCAGACAAAGTCTTGTTTGAGTTGCATGCAGGAGAAGTTGGTGGTCACTTCGGTGGCGACACCACTGCTCATAAGGTTTTAAGAGCCGATTACTACTGGCCCACGCTTTTTAGGGACGCCCATGCCTTGTGTCGTAAATGCATTATCTGTCAGAAAGCATCAGGGCGGTTGCAAAAACCAACCTTTCCCTTGCAACCCGTTTCAGTAGATTCTCCTTTCCAGCAATGGGGCCTTGATATCATAGGTCCTATTAACCCTCCGTCCTCACAACAACACAAGTATATTGTGACAGCCACAGATTACTTTACTCGATGGTCTGAAGCTGCTGCGCTAAGAACTGTTAACACAAGTCAAATGATTGCTTTTCTGAACTCGAATATTATCACTCGTTTCGGTATCCCTGATTGTCTAGTCTTTGACAATGCTTCATACTTTTCTTCTCTTGAGATGACCAAGTTCGCTTTGGAGAAAGGAATAAAGATGAAGTGTTCTGCTAGTTACTACCCCCAGGGCAATGGCTTAGCAGAATCAACAAACAAGAACTTAATCAAAATTATCAAGAGAACCATGGCTGAAAATCACAAGAATTGGCACAATGCACTGCTAAACGCACTGTGGGCTGATAGGGTAACACCCAAATCCGCTATAGGTAACTCCCCCTTTTTTCTCGTTTATGGCAGAGAATCCATTCTTCCACCTCACATTCTTCTTCCTTCGCTTCAGTTGTCACAAAAGGTCCAAAAAGAAGATTGTCCCCCTTTAGAAAGCCACATTAACGCTTTGATGAAGTTGGAAGAAGTAAGAACCCAAGCTAAGCGTAAATTAGATCAACATCAACAATTGATTAAAAGATGGTTCGATTCTAATTCTGCTTCTGATAGGAATTTTGAAGTAGG
>JZKD02S2360662.1:308893-327838 GCA_000966675.3 Picea glauca | reverse complement strand
CAAGCCCTGAAAAGATACTTTGCTTGATAACTACCCTTGTATATTATGTAAATATTTCGTTTTTGTTTGCATTTTTCGTTTGCTTTCTGTTTTGGTTTTGATTTGAATTGATCAGTTTTTTGTCTTTTTTGAAAAAAAAACACATACCTGTGCACTGAGCCATTCAGACAAAGACAATAGAAAAATTTCTTCGCTGAAATAACTTCTGAAAGTTTGTACAAACATCAGTGATGTATTGCTAAATTGATATCTACATTGGAAAAATTTTGTTGTTTGAAAGAAGTTTACTGATTTCAATCTCTGAGCAAAGTTTGTCATGATCATCTATTATCTTTTTACGCTATCCCTTTTCCGTAAAGGAATGACTCAGAAGATGTCTCCCTGTCTTAGAAAGTTGTTTTTATAAATAAAACATTTCTGGAGCTAAATAAAGGATAGTGTTAAAAAATTATGATGAGGTCTAAAAATATATGTTAAAATATCAGAATTTTCAGCGTCACCCCGCTTAGCTATATATCTACAAAAGAAAAACAAAATAAAAATATTAATAAGAGTTGTGGGAAGTGCTTGTAAACCCGCCGGGATATTGAACAGGTCTACTGGCAGTGGGTAAATACAAGCATGGCGCCAAGACAACTTCGTCGGGGTACTGAACAGGCCCGCTGGCAGCGAAGCAATGTCGGGTACATGAAAATCTGTAAAAAAATATGAGAAACCTCTTTATTGTCCTTTATTCTGATCTAGAACTTCTTGACAGGATACAGATGTCAGAGTGGGTTAAATGGCAACCCTATCGAGGCTATGAACACCTGCTGACAGCAGTGGCCATGCCAACAGTATTGAAGATTTTATCTTTAATATCTTGACTTGCTGATCTTAAGAATGTTATCAGATTTCATCTTTTAAAACATTGCTGGAAAAGATGGTAAATGATGATGTTGGTACGATTTTCTGGTTGTTGTTTTTGAGTTGAAATTTTCTTTGCTGTCCTGATTTGAATTTATTTCTTTTGATAGAGATAACTGCTTCTACCAGTGTGTCGCCATTGTTGGCAGCCAATTCAATTTTTTCTATTGTCCTATAAGCTGCCTACACCTATGTCTTCTGAACTTCAAATTGTCGTCGCATTTTTCAAATAAACGATATTTTCATTTCTTGCGACACTTGCAAATTTGTTTCCATTGAGTTTTCACGACTGTAAGTGTGAAAACTTCTCCTTTCGAGGTCACATTTCGATCACTATTTGAACTGTCGTCATATTTTTATCGATATTTTCAATGGCACTTACCTTTGGTTTATCGTTATGTGGTTGAAAGGATTTTCGAACTATGCCTATTTGGACATTCTTATATTGATTGCATTAAGTTTGTAAGGCATTGAGCATATACATTTATATTTTTTGCGACTTGCCTAGTCATTGAATTGCATAGGGGTCATGATTTATTTTGTTTATATATATGATGTGATCCTTATTGTTAATCTTTTTATAGCTCTATGGCTTGTCAATTTTATGAATATCGATTGGCACTATGGTTTAAAACTTTTGATTTCTACAATGGCGCATGGTTAACACTCGGTTGATTTCACATTAAATATCAATGGTTTTAAAAACTATAGTTGTTTTGGGTGTGTTGGCATAACACTCACCATTTGATTCTTGGTTGGCCAAAGGATATGGTTTTTGAACTATGCTATGATTGTTTGAACAGATGTGGAATTTGCCGGTTGTACTTTACCATAACTATTGTGCATGGCGGTGAATAACTCCACCACCCTCGCATGCGCACATTAATCATTTCCCCCTTTGATCGTTCATTGCTGTTAGACTGAATAGCTCTGCTCCTATGCGTTGGTGAATTCAAACCAAACCCTTACCATGTGCTCGCACCATGGCCCCAGTCGTCCGAGCTGAACCCAATGGGAGCCAGGCCCTGTTGATGTTTGACAGTGCCCACAGTGACCTCGAGGAAAATCGGTGGCTTCCATTTATATGAAAATTCGAGGGTTTTAACCTCTGCATAGCTCGACAATTTGCTTTGACCTTTGATGGATGTCGAGCCAAGGTCGACGATATTCAATTGGAAATTGATGAACAGTTTATCAGTCTTGCTACGGGTTTGCCTGCCACTGGACAACGATGGTCCAAGAATTGCAAAGTAGAGGAGGTCCCATGGACACTGCTCTTCCAGTCGCATAAAATCACCTCCTATGATAAAGGTTTGCCAGTAACTATGCTTAAACAGCGTTGGCATGATTTATTGATGATAATCAAACAGTTTATCACCTGCAAAGGTCAGTACGGGTTTGTGTTCTTACACCACCTTTGTTTGCTTATGATTTTTATGGGTTATCAGCTCAATATGCCCTATTATTTTCATAGAAGCCAGTTTAAAATGTCAAAGAAGTACAAAAGAAATCAGGCTGATAGTAGCCTTTTTCATTATGGGTTGGTTAAGCTTATTGTTGTCTGTCATTTGAGTCTACACGAAGATTGTTGGAGCAATTTCATTGCTCGGAATGATTTTGAGGATTTGAACCCTACACAAGTTGACAAACCTGTGGTGAGTGAGGTCAAGGTTGTACCTCTAGTACCCTACAATATCCTTCTACCTAAACCCTTGGCCGACCTTCCTACCGACATACCCCACACTGTGACTAAGGGTGTTGAGACTGTTAAGCCTATGGGAAAAAACCACAAAGCTAATCTCACTGCAAACGCCAAAGGGAAGAAGAATGTAATTTTAATTTCACGGATGGCAAGAAATAAGCCAAAACCTCCTGTCGAGCCAAACCCTATCGTGTTGAGTGAGGACTCCGATTCGGAAGTGGAGCGTTTCTTGGCTAGCGAATACCCCTATTTGCAAGGTTTGTGTGCCGAACCCTCGTATGACTTTGTGTAAAACCTACCCCCTTGCCTACAGGACGAACCTAACTACCCAGGCATTAATTTGCCTTGTGAAGCCCCCGATCATTTATCCAAACCCCCTCCTGCTCTGTCTAAACTTAGAGTGTCACCCTGTGATCAATGCAATGCATGGTTAGAGAGGTATTATAATGATGTGCCGATTCTCCAGTCAAAGATTCAATCTTTGGAGGACCAGGTTGCACTACTTACCAGTCAAAAGGCTAAGCTACAAGCCACTGATAAGAAACAAAGGACGACAGGCTCCATCTTGTTTAAAAATGTGGAATCAGCCACAGCTGTCGTGAATTCTAAGTTGGCATAATTGAACAACCTCGTCATCACACAGGTATGTTTTGATATCACTTGTTTATGTAACGATTCAAATTCGGTTTTAAACAGTTCTGTTTACAACATTGATTGGCTCTGTTACATTGTATGCATTCTATACATAGCTTTTCTTTGACTAAATGGAAGTTCGTTTTCCCATTTTAGCTTCCATTGGATTTTCATCGATCTTGGTGTGGATTTGATTTGTTTGATTTAGTTAAAATGGATGCTCTGCTGTCAATCGAATTTGTTTGTACCTATTCAAGACAGGAAGTGTTTCTCATATCCAATTTAGAACACAATCAAATTTCGTTTCGATTTCGTTATAATGCATACGCTATGATTGGCAACGATTTTGATGAGGTTAACTGTTACAGTTTTATGTCCCATATGACTTTCGAGCAACAAGAATACAATTCAGATCATTTCCAATGTGACTCTGTTTCTTCGGAAATAATGCTTTTTATTTCAAGCCTGTACAAACACGCCCAAATCGTGGATAGATTCAATTCATAACGATTATGCTAAAAACCCAGCCGGTTAATTCGCATTGGTTTACTGTTAGCTCGACCATGTTATCAGTTGGATTCGTATTGCAATGAATATTCTGTTTGAATTTGATTTGTAAAATGAGATTGGATTCACGATTTATTTCTATATTAAACTCTGTCATGATCCGTTTGAAATTAATGATTTCGTTCAATACCAATCAAGATTATCTGCCCAGTTTGCAATTATCACTTTTGTCGATTCTATTATGGTTGTGATCACTATTAATCGATCCTGTCTATTGACTGTGCAAGGATCAACGATTGAAATCTATGAAAAATTTTGCTTGGTTGATGCTATTACGTATGATTTTATTTACCCATAATCAAAACAATATTTCTATCTTTGTATTTGATTAAACGATATGAATCTTTTGCTATATCGTTATAACTATAACGGGTGGAAAGTGATTTTGTTAGATCGAATTGTATATATTGTTCAACAATCACATATGATATGTTTTCAATTGGATACGAAACAATCTTATTGTTGTTCGATTTTGACTCATTTACCCGATTTTGTGGTAACAGGAGAACAGAGTATTCATATCTCTGTTTTCGATCGAATCATTTTGATCCTGTTTAATGATGAATGATAGAATCATTTTGATTCATTTTCAAGTAATCATTGGAAAATAATTGGATTTAATTATTTTAAAAGATTTGATTTGATTTCAATTCTGATCCTCTATGTTATTTTAGACTAACTACAAAATCAGATGATTCTGTAGCTAAGTCTGTAGAATTAAATTTTTATTGTTTCATTAATAAAATATCTCTCTAATTTGTGATTTTTGGTCCATTTCAGGTGAATTCGAAATTGCATTGGATTTGATGAGCAGTTAGAGGATATTTGGAATATTTTACTTGCATTTTAATTTCCTAGTTTAGTTGATCTTGGGGATATTTTCCCAGAATATGTAAACAGTTTGATACTATCCACAAGGAGGTTTTACCCTGTGGAGAAACTTATAAATACTTATTATTTTGTAATAATGATCATCCTCATTCGTGGGAGAACAAGAATATGGAATTTTAATACAGACCGAGACATAATTTGATATTCTGCTACAACTTTAGCTTTTCATGATATCAATATTTTGTTTTATGTTTATGTGTATCTATTTGCATTTGGTTAATGACTACTTTAGCTATCTTAGTCTTTTTCAAATGATATAATTTAATCAATATAATCCATATCTGATTTCTTCCAGCATTTAAAAAACATAGCAATTGCTTGATTCAGTTTGTGAATGACAGATTTCTCTTCTTCATAAGTTGAATTATTAGGTATAAGTTTTTGCATAACATGTTTCCCTTATTGCAGAGACTTATAAATCATATAATTGTTATGATTTTTTTTATGTCTTGTTTGTCCTGTAAACAACTCAAAGAGCAGCGCAGCCTATCGTTTACGAAAAGCTTCTGGATTACCCGGTGCGAGTTTCCTTCCTTCGACCAGCTTCGAAGTCCTCATACACAGGACAAATTTGGAGCGTTTCCAGGTCAGTTTGTCATTTGTTTGTTTAGTATATTTATTAGTACTTTAGTTTAGATATAAGTTTAGTTAGATATTTGTGTGTTTAGTATATTAGATTGTTTAATTTCAGTAAGTTTTATTCCTTATTTATAAAAATAAAAAAATCAACAAAAATATCTCTCGCTGTCTTAGGGCAGAAAGCAAATGAGTTTTACAGGTTTTATTCAAATCTGCAAGTTGTAGATATTGTATATTTGTGAATAAGTTGTAATTCAATTAGTAATTAGATAATTAATTATTAAAGTTATTGTAATAGTAATTAATAGTTTGTATATAGAATAGTTAGATTAGTTTATATTTAGTTTTAGTTTAATTTAGTAATTTTGTTTTAATTAGATTAGTGTATTAGTTTGTTTTTAGTTAATTTGTTTTATTAGTTTAGTTAGTTTAGTTTGTTTCATTTAGTTTTAGTTAGTTTAGTTAGTTTAGACTAGTTTCCTCTTTGGTTTTCCTAATACCTTAGAACGGCCAACGGAGCCGTTGAACCCGTCAGGGTGGTTCATTTCAAACGGCTTGGGTTATTAGACAACCCCGGACCGGTTCCACTCTCTCAGTTGACGGACGGTCAATTTCGCCCGTCAACAAAATTGAATCGGCAAGTAGCATTTGATATGGACCTTGAACACCTTTCCATTGGCGTTTTATATATTTACCTTATTTACTTACGCTAGGCCAATACATCTGGGAGTATAGTTGCAGGTTGATACGAATAAAAAATGGGTGTTCTGTTAGAATCAACAACTTTCTTGAATTAGCTATATTCAAATAACACATAAAATAGATCCCACCAGTCCTACCTCATTCATCCTTGTTCACCCATATACTCGTATACAATGATAATATATGTATCAAAACCGTAATCAAAGTCGTATTATGTGGGATCATGGACCAATAGCAAGTGGATGGAATCCGTTGAATGAGAGTTTTGACATTGAGTTATCGTTTAGGTAGATCTCTGCCTTCGATACCAGCGAAATGTTCGGTCACTTGGCTTATCCATCATTAGGGCCTTGTGGATTCATAGAGGCTACCAGAAAAGAAGGGATGCCTCTGACTCTCAAATGATTGCCTCTAGATTTTTATCTCTCACTTCATTTGCTTCTATGCCTCAACAATGAGTCGAGTCATCTTTTTAAACAAGTCAAGTGTCAAACTTCTATTTTATTCTCACAATGGCATGGTATTGTAGCTTTGTCATGTTCATGTGCATGCTCTATGTCCATTAACTACAATTGGAAGTCCAAGTCTCAGTCAGTTCTAAACTCAAGCTATGAATCCTTGAAGGTGTTTCCTCTAATCTTGAAGTTGTGGGTGCCACAAACTTTTAGCCCATGCAAGTTGAAAAATTGTTACTAAATAGAATGACCTTGGAAGGTCGCAAGAAATCGAAAAAACACTCTCAAATCATTTCAAACTTGCAAATATTAAATTCATATACATATTTCTCAATCAGAGTTGCAAAATTGGGCAACAACAACAACAGAAAGAAGAAGAAAAAAACCATTAAGTGAAGATCTAAGAAATGCACCAAATCATAAAAAGAAAAAAATTAGAAAACTTGACAAGCATAAACTAGGACCCAAAAAACTCAGAAAACTCAGCAAAGCCAACAAAAAAACAATGAAAAACTAACCCAAGTAAAAACAAATATTTTTCGAACACTACATAGAACATTTTGTCAAATTTTATGCAACATTCCAGTCTCACCCGTGTTGATGGAAAGCTTGCATTAACAAAAAGTTAAGTTGTTGAAAGATGAACAATTTAAGCCTTGGGCAAATAGCTTCAAGAACGTATAACTCAAATATCAATGTCTCTGAATGCATATGTTGAAGGTCATGCACATCCCCTATTCCAGTTAACGTTGCTGACCAAGTCCAGCGTATATGATGCAAGAGAATCGTCAGCGAGCACACGTGGCAGGACAAATCAATGCCTTGGAATCATTTCAGAATCTTAAACGCTGGCGTTTACTATGAATAGTTTGGAGCTGATTGAAAAACAAAAGACGATCAAACACTTGGAAGCTGAATGATCACGAGTGGTCTGGGAGTTTTCATTCCTAGTCTTGAATCTAACTGAACTAAGGTAGCAGTTAGGTTTTGTTTTCAAGTGGATGAGTAGTCGGGGGGAACACTAAGAACCCTCTAAGATAAATAGAGGCTTTGTATGCCCAAATGAGGTTGCTGCGAGTTAGTAGGAAATTTCTGAATTTTTAGTTGTTGTTTTGATCATAACTGTAGCCATTTACTTTTGAATGGATATAACAGAGGAAAATTGATCCAATGCATGGGCTATTATTGTTTGCAATTCCCTGTTATTGTTGTTTTCATGAATGAATGAATTACATTACAAATATATGAAATTGTGAGATGTTTGCATAAGTTTCAGTTGTATCTCTTCGATTGAGTCTGTGAAAGGTGTGCACATAGTCCACAAGGAGTGCGTTGACAAAATTTGTTTCGATTCCGAATCTCAGAAGAGATAGCGTGAAATTTTCACTTTGCAAGGAGTGCAAAGTGACTGCTGGAAGGCATGCACAGTTGCCTGCAATAACCCAAAACTTGCATAAGAATCTGTTGCATGGAGTGCACAGACCCAAAATTCAACTAAGTGTCGAAGTGGCTCTTTAAGAAGTCAAAGGAGCAGAAGGCGAGAAAGATCATGAGAGATAGCGGGAAAGATCTTCAAAGAAAGTAATAATTTTGAAGGTTTCATAAATCACTGGCTAAGATCCGTCCAGGAGGGAGTGGAGAGCGTTCCAGATCGTTGGATCTGGGCAAGATGCGTGATATTTAAGTTTCTTGAAGTGCAGAGTAGAGAGGACTGCCAAATTTCTGAACTCCCGAAGTGACTAGGAAGCGTCCATCGTCAAGAGGGACATGCGGCGCGAGATCCACAACTTTGGAAGATTGTGGACGAGGAGGAAGTGAAATCTTTGAAGTAAATCCTGACCGTTGGTCATCAGGGGGAGCACGTGTCAACATATCTGAGACTCTGGAAAATCTCACTTCAAGGATTTCGGTTGAGAATTGAAACTCTCGAAACCCAAATTCCGAAGTGAACCCTGACCGTCGGATTCAGAGTGATGCATGGCGACAGATTGTGAGTTTCGAGAGGAAGCGAAGGTGGGGTGTTGAGACTCCCGTAGTTCGAATAGATGAAGTAGATGGGGGATTTTGATCTGTAGGAGGACACGTGTCAATCGATCGTGTGTTCTGGATAAAACACTCCAGTGAAAAAAAAAGTGAGCGAGGAGAAGTTTGAGAATTGAGATTTCTGAAACCCGGAAATACAAAGTGAATCTCAGTCGTCCGATTCAGAGGACACAAGGTAGAAATCCACGCCCTTAGAAGGAAGGTGAAAGTTGAGGGTTGAGTTTTTCGAAGCCCAAAGACCTGAAACACTCACAATCATCGATCTGTAGGAGACACACATCAATAGATCACAAGTTTTGGATAAAATCATTTCGGAAAAGGCTTGAAATTTGAGTTCTCTGAAAGTCCGAAGACCCGAATAAATCATATCCGTCGATATATAAGAGACACACGTCAATATATCACGAGCTCCGGGTGGAATCATTGCAGAGAAAACAAGGTTTGAGAATTGAAACTCCCGAAGCTCGAAAGGAGAAATCGATCTCGACCGTCGATTTGGAGGGGGCACGCCTCGAAAGATCACAGAGATCTAGGGAGGCATGATCCAAAGGAAAGGAAGAAAGGGAGATGGATCTGAACCGTTGATCAAGAGGATCCACCCGAGATCATGAGATCGACGGTCATGCTTGATTGCAGGGCCAAAAAGTGCTCGGACGTTGAAATTTCGAGGGCGGGCTGCAATCAGAACCACTGTATCAACAAAGGGGTACGTGGCAGCTGAAGGTAAATTATGGGGAGAAAAGGGGGTTGATCCCAAACCACTCTTGGGCACGCCCGCAATCATGCGTTTACACAAGGACATAGCCCGAGGCCACATGCGGGAAGGGGCTAACGGGAGAGGAGCTTGCGTCGGAAACCTGTGAGTTCAACAACGTGAAGAAAGAGGTCGCGGGTGCCATAGAACCTGCACCAAAGGACAAAAATAGCCTGTGTTAATTCATAAGTGAGACCATTAAGGTCTCAGAGAGCCAATTCGGTTCAAAATTTAAGATCCTTGACCGGGAGGTTACACAACCCTTAGGAGAGAAGGGGGTCTGCATCAAGTGGTATGAGAGCTGAATTTTTTCTTGCAAACAATAAGCAAAGGAGAGGAGACAAAGGAGCTCGAAGGTGTACTATGTGTGTGAAATACAGTCAACACAATGCCACCGAGGAGACGAGTGGAGCCACCTTTAGCCAATTTTGATGTAGAAAGAGAAATGTGAGAGCTTCGTGCAAGATTAGAGGCGATGGAGGCAGCGCAGAGGAGAGAACCTGATGTTGGAGACAACAATGATGCAGAGAGTGAAGAAGTAGAAGTCAAAGAAGCTGCAGGGGAAAATGTTGCCGAAGAAGGCTTGGTGAGAGCAGTTGTTAGATTGGGAGCTAGAGCCAAGATAAAGGTCCCAATGTATGAAGGCAATTTGGATGTTGAAGAGCTGTTGGATTGGATAAGATCCATGGACAAATATTTTGACTATGAATATTTCGATGAGGAGAAAAGGGTGAGACATACTGTCACCAGGATAAAAGGACATGCAACACTATGGTGGGATGAATTGCAGGCTGAGAGGAGAAGCAAGGGAAAACAAAAGATAAAGAATTGGGACAGAATAGTAGCCAAGATGAAGGATAAATTCATGCACAAAGATTATCAGATCAATCCGTTTAGGAAGCTACAAAACCTAAGACAGAAGGGTATGACAGTTAAAGAGTACACATAGGAGTTCTAAAAGCTAAACATCAGAACTGGACAAAGAGAGAAAGATGCAGAAAAAGTTGCTAGGTATATAAATGGCCTGAGGTATGAAATCCAAGATGAGATCAACATGATGTCAGTGAGGACAGTGGAGGATGCTTATCAGTTTTCACTAAACAAAGAGGAGAAGTTGGCCAGAAAAAAAAGCCAACGAGGCAGAGGTAGGATCCTGACCCCGAAAAAAGGCAAGGGAGTTTCCCATGACAAGGCACATAAATCCAAAGATGAGATCGAGAAACTGCAAAGTCACTCAGAAAGAGGAGGAAGTTCCCGAGGAAGATAGGGTGGTGGAAGAAGTTCTTCTAGAGGAAGAGGAAGAAGCAGAGGAGGATAAGTAAGGTGCTATGCCTGTGGAAAGACAGGGCACATGTCTTGGGAATGTACCAAGAAAAAGAAAGAAGGAGGAGGTGAAGCTCACATTTCAGAAGCACAGAGAAGGAATGTTGAAGAAGAAGGAGCAAAGGATGGAACATCCCTGATGTTGAGGAAGGTTCTCTTAAAACCAGAGGCAGAAGTTGAAAATCCAGTGTAGAGGAACAGTCTATTCAGGACATCTTGAAAGAGTAAGACATAGTATGCAAGGTGATAATTGACAGTGGGAGCACTGATAACTTAGTATCCATAGAGACGATGGAAAAATTGGAGTTGGAGACAACTACACATCTGAACCCATACAAAGTATCATGGTTGCAGAAAGGACACTAGGTAATTATTACTAAACAACGCCTTGTTGAATTTAAGATAAGAGGATATAGAGATGAAATTCTATGTGATGTAATTCCCATTGATGTATGTCATTTTGACATGAATGTCATTCATGATGGGAGGAATAATACATACACCTTGGAGTACAATGGTAGGACACATATTTTGCTACCAATAGAAGAGAAGAAAGTGAAAGATGAATCCAACACAAGCATACTTCTCATGAGTGGGAAGGAACTCCTGAAAGAAGTCAAGAAAGAACAGGAGATGAAGTTTGATGTGGTGAGGAAACCTAGAGTTATCCTTACAAGTACTTCAATGGATGATTTACGTGAAGAAGTTCAGGAATTGTTGGATAATTTTGCTGACATAGTGGTGGATGAGCTACCTAACTCATTTCCACCCATCAGAAGTATCAACCATCATATTGATTTGATACAAGGAGCAAGTCTACCAAACAAAGAAGCATACAAACTGACACCTAGAGAGAATGAGGAGGTAAAGAACCAAGTCCAAGAATTGTTAGACAAGGGTTTGGTTAGAGAGAGCTTGTGTCCATGCGCAGTGCCAACTGTGTTGAGTTCAAAGAAAGATGGAGGATGGAGAATGCGTACAGACTCAAGAGACATTAACAAGATCACCATCATTTATAGATTCCCTTTTCCAAGAATGGATGATTTAATGGATTGTTTAAGTGGAACAAATTTCTTTTCTAAGATAGATTTGAAAAGTGGATATCACCAGATAAGAATGAGAGAAGGTGATGAGTGGAAGACAACCTTTAAGACAAATGAAGGTTTGTATGAGTGGCTTGTTATGCCATTTGGATTAACAAATGCCCCGAGTACTTTTATGAGGTTGATGAATGAAATACTGAAAGATTTCATTGGCAAGTTCGTGGTTGTATATCTGGATGATATACTGGTCTTTAGCAGGACTAAAGAGGAGCATTTGAGACACCTGACACTAGTGATGAGGAGACTACAACAAGAGAAGTTGTTGATAAACCTGAAGAAGTCCTCTTTTATGAATACAAAGCTCATTTACTTGGGTTTTGTGATCTCTTCAAATGAACTGAAGATGGATCTAGAGAAGGTGAAAGCAATCAAAGAATGGACATCACCAAGGACTATGTTTGAGGTAAGAAGCTTCCATGGATTAGCAAGTTTCTATAGGAAGTTCATCAGATATTTCAGTGGGATTTGTGCACCAATGATGGATACGGTGAAGAAGAGGCACAAGTATTTTAAATGGTCAGAGGAGGCCGAGAGGAGCTTCAATATACTGAAGGAGAAAATAACAGAATGACCATCTGGTCTTACCAAATTTTGGAAAGACATTTTGAGTGAGATGTGATGCAAGTGGAGTTTCAATTGGAGCAGTTTTGAACCAGGATAATAGGTCTGTTGCCTATTTCAGTGAGAAGCTGAATGAGACTAAGAGAAAATTCTCCACATATGATAAGGATTTTTATGCCATAATTCAAGCAAGCCCTGAAAAAATGGAGGCACTACTATAAGTTTTAAATCTATGAAGTAAAGCAATGCATATAGATTCTTAAGCAAAACAAAATTTAATCAATGGCTCATACACAGATTACACAGAGATTTTATACCGGAAACCCTCAACCTGGAAAACCTTTCTTATATTCATTATCTCAAATATCACCATTCACTATACAATATATATACAATGTTTTTAGGTATTCTGTAGATACCAAAACCCTAATCCCTTAATCCGGGATTAATTTACAAAACCGCTAAAAATAGCAAAAACCGCCCAAAAAAAAATTTCGGGGCACTGCCCCGAATCTCGTCGGCCTCGAGCTACTGCCCGTTGCCAAGCGCTATGCGTAACCAAGGGGGGGAATACCTTCCCCTCATGGGACCCCCCTAGGAAAGTGACCAACGCACACGACACAAGAAAAGCACTAGTACGAGGGATCGTCAAACGCAATTGTCATATCTGATGCGCCCACACACACACATGCAAAGAATATAACACATACCCAACAACTACCTTGTTCCATAGGAATTTGTCTTGTATAACAACATCCAAGCTTTACAATTCATAACCAGACAGGAAAAATTGAATCAGAGGCATGCAAAGCGGATTGAGTTTATGTAGAATTTTACTTTTGTCATAAAACATATTGCTGGGAATGCTAACAAAGTTGTTGATGCATTAAGCAAGAGATGTTTGATTCTGCAGGAGTTTCAGGTGAATACCTTGGGGTTTGATCACCTGAAGGATATGTATTGTGATGATCTAGATTTCAAGGAAGCATACGAAGCATGTGAAAATCCTGTGCTGAGAGACAAGAGCCAATGGACAGAGTATATGATTCAAGAAGGATTGTTGTTCAAGGGAAATCAGTTGTGCATACCAAAATTCTCAATGAGGGATAACCTTTTGAAGGAAAATCATAGTGGAGGATTGCCTGGACATTTCGTCCATGATAAAACATTTTCACAGCTGAGCAAATCATACTATTGGCCAGGTATGAGAACAAAAGTGATAAAATTTGTGAACAGATGTAGAATCTGCCAACATGCAAAGGGTAAAAGACAAAACAATGGATTGTATCAACCATTGCCAATACCAAAGAGGCCTTGGGATGCAATAAGCATGGATTTTTTGTTGGGACTGCCAAGAACACAAAGAGGATGTGATTTCATATTTGTGGTGGTGGATATATTTTCAAAGATGGCACACTTTATCCCATGCCAGAAGACTAGTGATGAGACACATGTTGCAATTTGTTTTTTCAAGGAAGTTGTGAGACTTCATGGACTACCCAGGACCACTGTCTTAGACAAAGACACTAAATTTGTTGGCCATTTATGGAGAACACTATGGAAGAAGTTGGGGACATATTTGTCCTTCAGCTCAGCTTATCACCCTCAGACAGATGGACAGACTGAGGTGGTAAAAAAAAGTTTGGGAAACTTATTGAGGAGTCTGGTCACTAAGCATCATAACCAGTGGGATCAGATTATGCCACAAGCAGAAATTGCATACACTGACTCACCAAACAGGAGCACTGGAAAGAGCCCATTCCAAATATTGTATGGAATGCAACCAAGGGGAGTATCTGAGTTGAGATACTTGGAATATAGTGAGATCAGAAGTGCTGGAGTAGAAGATTTTGCTGCAGAAATGCAGAAGATCCATAGCCAGATCAGAGGACACTTGCATATCTCTAGCCAAGAGTACAAGCGTAGAGTTGATCAACATCACAGGGAACTTCAATTTGAAGTAGGAGATTAGGTTATGGCACATATCAGGAAAGAAAGGTTCCCTAGGGGAACACATAACAAGTTAAAGATGAAGAATATAGGGCCATGTAAGATCTTAAGGAAGTTTGATGCAAACGCCTATGAGATTGAGCTTCCAGATGATGTGGGCATATCACCCATATTTAACATTTCAGACTTGCACCCTTATAGGGAATATGACATAGAGGGATCAAAAGATCAAGATAATATTTAGTGGGAGAAACAAATGCCTATAGCAGAAAAACCACAGATGGAGAAGATCGTTGATCAGAGGATTGGAAAAAAAGACTAGGAGGAAGACCTATTTTGAATATTTGGTCAAGTGGAAGGGACACCCAATAGAAGATGGCAGTTGGGAAAATGAAGCTGATATCTAGAAACATGGAAAGTTGGTGCAGGAGTCCATGATTTTTTTTCCAGGGGAGTATGATGCAGGAGCATCCTTAGCGAGCATGCGTGGTAGGACAACTCAATGCCTTGGAATGATTTCAGAATCTTAAATGTTGGCGTTTACTACAAATATTTTGGAACTGATTGAAAAATGGAAGAAGATCAAATGCTTGGAAGCTGAATGATCATGAGTGATATGGGAGTTTTCACTCCTAGTCTTGAATGTAACTAAACTAAGGTAGAAGTTAGGTTTTGTTTTCGAGTAGACAAGTAAAATCTTGAGAAATGGTTGTTCTTCCCCCCCTCAATCTATAATCCTAGAGTAGGAACAATAATATAATGGCTCTAAACTACTATAACAACCATGTATTGCTGAAAAAATGCATATTTATGGTAAATCTACTAAAAAAAAACCAACAAATACATAGAGTTTGCCAAATATTCTAAAAAAAAACCCAATAAATCACATATGTACTCTCAAACCATTGAAAAACACATAGATCTACTCTCGAACAACTCTAAGACAATAAGATATTCTATCAAACAACAACAAACCATTCAATTTCTACTTGGATCTACTAAAAAAAAATATTAGCAACCAATTCTTCCAAATCTACCAATTTGGGCATCAATATAGGAAAGAATAGAAAGAATCAACTCCAAAATCCTCTAAATTGAAAGAAAAATAGAAATTTAACTGAAGAACAAGTTTGTATAGCTCCAATTTCTATTTTGGTGGCTACAATAGTGAATACACACAGTCATACGATCGATCTGTACACTCATATGGATATCGGTTGCATATATCAATGGCTTGGTTTTGTATGTATTCCTGGAAACTGGGTTGTACGACTCATGTGCGGCTGTTTTACAGTTGTATGAATGAGTTCGTACACCTTTTTCCTTTTTTTTGAAGCTAGATTTAAACCACAATTTTTTTAAACCTAGCTTTTAAATCCAAAATTAATTGATCATGTATTTGAATGACCCAAAACCCTTTTGTCTCTTTGATGTGTCACAACAAGGATCCCTCAATCTGTCTCTGTTGGTAACAATCCATAGGTGCTCACACTTGCATAAACTCTACGACATCCATATTGTTGAAGTCACAAGAGTGGAAACCTTGTCTTTTAAAGACTCGAGACTCTTAATATGACCTCAAGAATGTTGATCTCTGATACCATATAATGATAACACAAACACATAAAGGAAACCAAGATTGCATTCATAATGAGAAAGTGAAATATTTCTTATAAAGGGTTGTGAGCTAGTCAATTCAATCAACTTTGTGAATATTGGATAGATTGCTCAAAACACACTAAAGTGAAATAAAGCATAAAAACATAAAATAACCTAAATTCGAAGTGAATTTATTAATGCATATGCCTAATATATAATTAACCATTATAATATGATGTTTAACATGTGCAAATCACAAACTGATTTAATGGAGAAAATAGGACATGCTCTAATCCCGGTTGATGAATATTATCATAATTCTCATTTTCCAAGTATTCTTGTGTATATTGAATGCCTTATGTTAAGTCTTGGCTTCTCTCATTTAAATCCTACAATATAAGAAAGATATGATAATTCATATTTGCATGAATTTCTAAATGAAGATGATATATCACATAATTTAATAATCTCCCTCTTGTAGAATCTAAAATGCACTCAATAGTATACACTCAAGTGTATTGGATGACTTTCAAGTTATGAGAAACAAGTTGAGGCCTACTAACAACCTTCCCTAACAAGTGGAAAAGGAGAGAAGCATAGACTCTACAAGCACTTGTGCCATTGAGACCAACAAGCTCTTAGATTTTGTATACTTTCACATTGTATTACCAAATTGTTTTGAAGATATTAATTTGAGGGAAAATTTACAAATTCAAACTTCCCTCCTTGTATTGATTTGTTGGCACCCAAAGTTTTGGGTTCAGTTTTGCGTGTGCGCACAAATGAAGTTGTGCACACTCATTCCATAATTTTACAGACACTTAAGGAAATGCGCGAGGAATGACATAAAGTGCACACCAGACCAAGTTTTTTCAGTTGCACGACAAGCTTAAAGTCTGACAAGGGCGCGTCGGTTCGCATTTTTTCAATTGAGCCAGAAATCAAGAAGACACCCACTGGAATCAAGAAAAGAATCATTAGGAAATCTCCCCAAATGAGTACTTCCAACAACATACAAGGGTGTGGGACTGCCATAGGACGAGCTGGCCAGGCAATTAAGATCACCATTGATACCACTACGACATATGGGTTCAAAATTCGACAAAAAATTTCCAAACTCTTTAATTTTAACTCCTTACTTTCATAATCTCCTTTGACTTATCAAATGATAGAAAATGACATTAACTAAACTTGGAGTTTGGAAAAACTTTCTTTCTTTTACAATGTTCTCCTTAAATTTTCTCAATAAGTAAATCTATGTGATCATTCACTTAATGTCATGTGGGACATTTATTTTTTATGTTTTTCAATTGTTATATGGAGATGCTTCAGATTTTCATATAAAAACATTTAATTCTTTGTTACTTCTACATGTGTGAAAGCTAATAAAAACAAGGGAAATAGTTGCGCAACAACTAATCCCTGCCTTCTAGAGTCTATAACCATCACAACCTTCTAGAGTCTATAGCTGTCACTGTTATGAGATTAGTATGGAGTGTGCTTTTACAATTTAACAAAGCTTACACAACAGGGAATTTATGCTAATGCACAAAGAACTGTCCATTTATTCCAACCCACAAAGAACAATCTACGGTTGAGAGTCCATCAAGATGGCTATTGTATTGACCCTAGCGTCGGTAAAACTGCTTGTTGGTAGGATGTGATAACAAAGAAAGTTGAGTCCTATCTAGAGTCCTTTTCAATTTCCAGGTGAGCAGAAAGAGGACTGTGTATCGTTGTTTAGGCTGCAATTTCTTTATCTCCTTCTGCAAGGAAGACTATGTCATGGGGACTGTCCCCTATCCCAGTTTTTTAAGCAATTCTTCTTTCACTCATTTTCCATATATCTTGTTATAACATGCATGATCTTTGAGAGAATAATATGTGGGACATGCTTCTGTACTTTATGGTTTAAATGCAATCTTATTTCTAGTTCAATAATTTCTATCGTTTGTTTCATTGATTTTACGACTCAAAATTATAATGGAAAATGTTAAACGATTTTATTTTTACGGCTCAAATACTGGAAAATGTTAAATGGATGCAACATTCAATCTGCGGATTTCCATACTTCTAGTTATTTCATATCGATTTCATGAAAACTAATTTTTAAAATTATTTTCCCGTTCATATGAAAATAAAAAAAATAGAGAGCCTGGTTACAAAGAAAAAAAATCTATTTGAAAATAGAAAAATAAAATTTATGGCACTCAATGCCTAATGAGAAGAGCGTAGTGGCATACCCTAACAAGACATGAATTCTAAAAAATACTATGAGTCATACTAACCACACTCTTCAGAAAAAACCAATTTCCAGTTAGCGATTGGCCAAACACGTTGTTATGCGTTAAACTAAAGCGCTTCATTTTTGGTCACCATATGCAAACCAAAACTCTCTAAACTTGTTTGATTTCATGCACATATTGTATTTTTTATATTTTACACTCATAGGAAGTTACCTAGATACTTCTTCTCATTTATAACTGTGAAATTGTATAGACTACAATGTATGTGTTGGTTAATTTTGTAGTAAATGGACTTTTTATTTTCTTGCTACAAAAGAATTTGGTAGAGTAGAGTTTTACCATATCCAAAATTAGGGTATTGTTTGGTTAGTGAAACAATGCCCTCACTAATTTTTCCCTTTTCTAAAAAGATTGGGATCTTAAAAAATTCGATCAAAAATCCTAGGCATCTTGAGAACTGCACTTTTTCCAAAGTCACATCTAACAACTCATTCTCCCAGTTCTGTTGATTAAGGTTGGTTGTCATTGATGTCAACCCTTGAAGAAAGCCTTGTAGCACAAAGGCTTGGGTAATGGAACAAATATTGTTTGATGTAAATATGACTCATTATTGTTTTGTCATGGTTGATAAGAAGTAAATATGGATGAACTCCAAAGTGGTCCCCTTATGATGAAAGCCCTCATGGGAAGACGCTTTGTGGAGTAAGAGAACCCATGATTAATTGTGGAATAATGAGATGAAGGAAAGTGATTTTTTCAGGGAAAATATCCTATATGTATAGTGCTTGTCATTTCATTTTCGGTGGTATGTGGAACGTCACATAATTCCTCACGGTTAGAGAGTTATGGCCATGAGAAGTTGGAGACGCCAGGTTTGGGTAATGGACCCAAGTTTGTTTGATGGGTAACGGTATGAGTTATGATATATTTT
>JZKD02S2360662.1:283952-302265 GCA_000966675.3 Picea glauca | reverse complement strand
TGATTGTTTATTTCTTACTTCTCATTATTGGATAATAATTCTACATTGATATAACATTTGAAGAAAAAGGATTATAATTACGCTATTAATGATTCACCCCCCCTCTCAGTAATCCAACAAGTTATACATACAATCATCCACTCATGACTTGACCATTTCACAAAGACGGGTTACAGATAAATTCGAGTCCAAACTCTGCTCTAATGAATTTCAGTCTACTATCAATGATAACATAGCTATCAAATTTAGGCTAACGATACTTTTTCAATCTCCATTTTGAGCAATAGATAAACAACTTATTGCTTCATCAATGATGTATAGGAATTCATCTTAGTGACCACTAGTAGTGCAAGAAAACTTAACATAACATAACTACTCCCTCCACTCACTGATCTCCTTTGGCACGACCTCCACAATTTTGTGGGTGAAACAACAATGATTTTCAATGGTTCTGACATATTCGTTAGATATGTCATCGACATTGTCCTTGAGAAATTGATCGATCAGGTAATTGTGAGATCCCTGTATCTCTATGCCATCGAACCCCACTGACATTGTGTTTCCAGTCGCTCTGCGGAACTGATCAACTGTTTCAAATATTTCTGTCATCGCGAGAGCATGGGGTTTGGATCAGGTGCGCCTAGCGTCGTCCGACATCAAGATGGTCCACTGTTTTGGAATCGAATTGCTGGTGGAGAACAATGGGACTTCCTAGTTGGGCTGATAAACTGCATTATCAAATAAAGAAACAACAACTGGTTAATAATATACAATACAGATATGTTATTTTATACTGGAGAAAAAATTCATTTTAATCCCAAATATGTTATGGGCCAGAGTCATTAGATTCCCAGATGCGGTAATCTGATTCGACCAAGATTCTTTAGTCTAGGCCTTGTTTTTGCTAGAATTCCTTAGCTATATACTCTTGTTTTCTTTTCTTGCAGGTCCAATTGTTCTATGTGAGGTGCCCAAGTAATGGTGATTTTGTGATATGCCTAGGTATTGAGGAGGTGGTGAGCCTAGAGGTGGTTAGCCTATTATTCATGAGAGGCATTGAGGCAGTGAGTAGGTGTTGAGGAAGTTTAGGAGAAGGGGAGGCGATTGATGTGTAAAGCTTCGACTGCAGAGGCATGAAGTGTCAATGGTGAAGCCCTCAGCTGACAAGGCAATGAGTAAAGGTTGCCATGTTGATCACATCAAACTACATTGAGTAGAGAATCTAGTACAGTGGATGCTTTGTGCAAAAGAAGAGCTGACATGCAGTCTGACATAATGATGTTCCATCTCATAAAAGACCAATCATTTATTATATATATATATATATATATATATATATATATATATAATTGTTTTTCTACATCTGAAAAATAATTAATTTTTTTTTTTATAATATTAATAATATCACATACTTAAATCCGTAGTAAAAGAAACTAGACCCTCTATTTAATTAATTTGAATGTTGTTCAAGTTTTTCAAATAAATTCTAACTGTTTTATAGCCCCGATGATCTATCATGTGGACCCCTTTTACAGGATTATACTTCACATTGTAATCCTTCAGAAGAAAAGTTTAATACGAGAAAAAGAACTGGTAAATAACCCAATTGAATATGATTAAATAATCTCTCTATATTTGATTCTATGTTAAAATTCACTTTTTTAAATTCTCTAACAATGCCCGGTAAATAACCAACAGGTAACATAATTCCACATGTCAAGGCTTTTCTAGTTTACATAATTAATGCTCAAAATCTTATTTTCAAGAATTTTCAATTAAACATGGTTATTGCAACAAGGATTCTAGAACCAAGCACACAAACCCTAGAAACCCTACTTTGGCTCTAATGGCAAGGAAGCAATGCATCTTACATTTTCAGCTGACTTATCCCTAAGACACCAGTCCCATACTGCACATTATCCCTTCATTTGTAACTATAGTAAACTTACCTACAAGCAACATCTCTTTTTACATGTGACTCAGTAAATAAGTAACAAAACAGAGTTTCCCTTGATCCGAGGAGAACTTCAAGTTACCACAGAATCCTCAAAATTAGTTAATTTTGCAGTCAAATATTACTTCATTGTTTACCATTCCAACTCCATTGAGCTTATCATAGACCAATATAGTTTAAAACATGCATTGCATATAGATACAAATTCTAAGGCACAAAGACAAATTCCATACCTTCATATTTATAATTTTCTATAAATGAAAAAGGGTTCATGCATCTACCTTTGGAGTGTATGTGCATAGCCACTGCAGCGATTTAATGTTAAGCACAAACACAAAGCCAAATAAAATTCTACAAAATCAAGAAATAAATAATTTACACATGGCTTGCATACAAAATTGTTGAGCTAAATAAATTTTTTCAATCATTAGTTAACTCACTAAGTCATCGACTTTAGGTTATTGGCATTAGGATGTAGCTCCGACCACCAAAGGAAATTTTATGACTGAGTCGAATATGAATTTTTCAAGGAAATAATTACAACATCCATTAAAATATCAAACCATCTTATGCACGTATAACTAGATAGATATAAATTAGTTAGTAACTCTTAAGTCAATTTTAGAGGTTTGCCTTTAGATTTCTTTGGTTTTATATTCCTAAACTAGGTTTAAGTTTTTCGGAGTAAAGGATCACATTAGATCTTCAATTAGGTGCAAATATTTCTGCAATAAATCACATGGTTTTCATCCAAGCAATAGATCACATGGTTTCCATCCAAGAAATAGATCACATGGTTAATAGTCAAGCAATGATAATGCATCCAAATATGCTTTCTTCATTTGACATTTGCAGAATCATCTAATGTTCTAAATGAACCAAACATTTAATTTCCAGTCAAATGACCCAAAACAATACACTATAAACTATACCCAACAAATAATAAGCAAGCTTACCAAGCATTTTGTGGTGAACTGGATAAATCAAATCACTTTCAGTACTTGGACCCGAGTTCAAAACCTCCCAAAGACATAACCATGTCAACACAACTAACATAGTTAACTACCATATTTGAGACTGGATGGAAGCCTCCACAATCATGATGACCCATGGATGCAACATATTTCAACAGACAAGGCCAAGTGTATGTCCTAGGTGAATTCGATAAAATAGATATCCCTTTGATCATGGCATCTAAGCCAGAGGTGGAGCTCATTTCACTAACAAAGGGTCATTTACTAACTAAATAAATGAAAAAAAAGAACAATAACAATAAGCAAGCCCTTTGGCCATCAACATCCACCTCAGAAGTGTTGAACACACCGCCCACACTAAGAGGGGGGGGGGTGAATTAGTGTGTGGAATTTTCTAACTTTCCTTCTTACAAGTTAGCAGTTAAAACATAATTGAACATATTAATAACAATTAAATCATAATCACAATGGACAAGAGATACTAGATGTTTGTATAAGATTTTGTATAATGTATTTGTATATATGTGAATACAGTAATAAGAATTTTCCTAGCACCAACTATTTTGTTTCGACACCAACTGAATTAAGGAGCACCAACTCCTCAGAGAGCACCAACTCTCAAGCAAGACCCAACTTGCCACAAGACCCAACTTGATAATAGAATGTTGTCTATCCAACTAGAGTTCATTAAACTCTAGTAGCAGTGATCCATTATAGAATCAACTCTATCTCATGATCATAGGTATACCATAAACGCTCATCACTGCACTTCATCCTCTATCTGGAATTCGTGCCTTCTTTTCTTTATCCTTCCTCTGATATCCATGCCTTCTTCACTTCTTCTTCCCTCTGATATTCGCATGGACCACAGGTCTGTATCTCCTTCATTTTCCTTCACATGCTGCTCTTTCTCAACGAGCCTATCTTTTTCACAAGCCCGTCTTCTTCTGCAAGCACCCATCCAGTGAACCAATCATGGTTGTATTTATAGTTTCTTATGCTCAAAACTTGTTTAAGTTATTGAGTCGACTTGTGCAACAAGTTATAACTAACTTGTTTATTTACAACGAATTTTGGGACCATGAGAGATCATTTTTTCAGGTCTTCAACGTTAAACCTGACATCCCCTTTTACTTTCAGAAATCGATCACAGGCATGGATCGATTTCCTTCGTCTCTGTGATAACAAAAATTGACAGTTCCTTCAAACCATGTTCATATGATCATTGACGTAGAACCACAAGCTTATCAATTTAAGTGACACATTACATTCTCCCTTTTAAATCTCCTTACCATATCACCAATGGCGTTATTCAGACGTTAGGCGAGCTGAGCACTTATCAATTCAACGGTCACGATTCAATCTCCGATGAGATGGACGATTATCAGGAATTTGGTACTTTTCCCTTCGGGACTTCGAGACTTGCAACATGTCAAATCTCCCAGAGTGGATTTCACCGAATAGATCATACGGTTCACATTTACTTCGTGGAACCAGATCAATGTTCATATTTGATCCTTACATCTATCCTTCATTTCTTAATCCAACGGCCAGAACTTAATCAAGAAATGAGATGGATGGCCACCTTTTACTCCGCAACTTCGTCTATTATTATTATGCTATCCTTCCATTGTATTTTGATCAACGGTTGAGAGTACACCCGACATTAGATAGACGGTCGAGATCTCCTTCGGGTCTCCGGACTTCAGATATTTCAAATATCAACCCCTTCTTTCCTTCGTACTTCAATCTTTCAAAGTGGTCAATCCACTGACGCATGTCCTTTTCGAAACAATGGTCAAGATATCCTTCGGGTCTCTGGACTTCGGAGACTTCAAATCTCAACCCCTTCTTTCCTCCGGAGTGATCACCTGCTGAGTAAGTCATAAGTGGTGGAGACCGCTTGCTGTCGGTTAATACTTCCACTTACACTATCCTTCCACTGTAGTAGATCGACAGTTGAGAATTCTCCCAAAGTGATCTTCAGATCGGACGTCTTGTATCCACTTCGAGACTTCAACATTCAGGATTTCAGAAATTTGGGCAAGTGCAGGTGGTAAAACTCCCGAAGAAAAACTCCCCTAGTTACGTAACTTGCTTATGTCACTTGATGTTGTGTCACAAGATGAGTACCTTACACGTGTCACTCTAATTCATGATTTTCACGTACCTGAAATGCCAATTCATCTTGACACTTTTCATTCTTTGACTGTGCCATGTGTCTTTGCTGACGTGGTCTACCACATGTCTTTTGTTTTCGTGGTCTGCTGACATGGTTTGCCACATGTATTTTGTTGTCATGGTCTGCTGACGAACAAACCTGATCCAACGGTAATCGTATATCCTCTAGATCTGATGGTCCTTGTTCATTTCGGATTTCCGGGCTTGGGGTATTTTGAATCTCAAATTGAATTTTTGAAGTGAGATTTCTCCGGAGTGTGACCTCCTCACAACTTTAGACCCTAACTAAACGTTGTTCATCGATGATGTTATTATATCGATGGCTCGATATATATGTTGAAGGAAAATCTCCCTGCGGACAGGTAGATCTCCTCTTGAGAGCTAGACTCTTAACTCTTAAGATAGAAGACGCTTAACGTGGACACTGACTTCCTTTCAGATCAATACAAACTAATGTGCGAGGAGGAAGAAGAAAAAGAGGCACCTTTTACCGGCGTTTGTCCCTGCTCGCTTCGAGTCGATCTCCAATATTTCACTCCTCGATGAGCCCTGTAGACAAACGATAGTACAACCGCTTCCTACTCTATTGATATTAGCTTGAAAATAGATCTATCTATCAGAGACAAGTTCATGTGAGATTAAACACAAACTAGAAAGAAACAGGCCAAACGTGTCATATTGATGAGAACAATGACAAAAGTAACTTACAACCATAGATGCGAATGTGACATCTTCGTCAAGTCCCCTTTGTCTAACCCTTTCTCAAAATATCCATGATCCGGGAGACAACAACTTCACCGATTACTTTCCTCCAGTTCACTATATGTTTCCTATGAGACCATAGGTTTCATGCTTCCAATTATTCCCCCTTTCCACCATGATAGAGCCTGTTTATATAGGTTTAGAGAGGCTTAACCTCTTGAAGTATCTTTAGGGTAAGTTGAGGATTTCCCTCCTTAAGCCAGGGATCTTCTCCTAAGATCATGGCTGAACCAGGAATTCGAATGCAACTTCCTTCCAATATTGAAAGATCCTCCCCTTATTCTCCTCAACAGATCAAATGCTGCCCAGAATAGGCAACACTCCCTCAAAAAGGCCATCAGAGCACTATAGCGCTCCCTGGTAGGCTTTAGGGGGGTGCCAGTGCTCTAAAAATATGTAGCGCTCCTTCAGAAGAGATTTTTGGTGTTATAATGCTCCCTAGCACCTTATAGGGGAGCGTCAGCGCTCCTAAGGGTGATATAGAGGAGCACTCTCTTCTAAAAATTTAGATTGAAAGCTTATTTCATGTGGCAAGAGATACTTGACTTCAGTTAACCCTCCATCTTCCTTCAAATCAAGTGTTTGAGACATTTTAAGTGTCTCCTTAGTGTCGTCATCATAGCATTATGCTTTGCTTGACACTTGCGACATTTGTGAGAAACATGCGACACTTGCGACACTTGTGAGCAACATGCGACACTTGCGATACTTATCAAAGCGAGTAATGTTGATGTGTAACAGATTGCCCCCCAAAGTATGAAGTTAGAAGATGAGAACTGATAACTGAAATGCTTTGTAGACTTTCAAGCAAGGGTATAGACACGGAGAACCTGACAGAAGCTGCACACAAACATCCAACAAATATCATGACATCTTCCAAACCCATGGCAGGCATACCTATGCTTGGGTGATCAAGACTTGCAAGATATGGCCGCCATAAAATACACTGCGGATCCATAATAGTATTGATAAAAAGGTATAGCCACCGAGGATATAGTGTGGATCTATACTCTGATGACCTGAACTGATCGTAGCCAAAAAAATACATAGTGGATCTACGAGATGACAAGATATAGCCACGACCAATATAAAGTGGATCTATGTAACAATATATATGTGTTATTGTTTAGGATAAATTCCTTCGCAACCTGGGAAAAGAACATATCAAAGTGATCACTCAACCTAGGGTCTTCTTACCGATCTTGATGTAGTACGAATCTAACCATGTGAATAGATGTCCTGATGTTGAACATGGTAGAAACCACTTGATTACCAGTCAATGATGTAAACCGTTAACAAGCCGGAGGAGATCATCATTAATGTCAATGATTCCCAAGGTACCCTAGTACATTCCAACGAATGTGAATGGATGGGCTGGAGTCGAACATCCGTGGAATCATCCGATCAGAGGTCAGTGATGTAAACCCACTGTCGGACGTGAGGAAACTTGCCATTGAGGCATGCAGGTCCCAAAGTACTAACTGGTTTCTAAGTCTAGTTCTCGGATAATGTATTGAAGTCGACAGGAATAGGCTCATCGAAGGAGGGCCTTAATGTATCCCCCATCAACGAAACGAAACAAACATAGAGATGTAATTGGTAGATCAAATGAACATGGACTGACACGGGTATTGAGACAAGATATTTGTGATGGCTGACTCTCGAGGCAGATACTTCCCTTGAACACTGAGGCACGACAGTAGAAACATGACATGGACCAAAACTTGATGATGCAGTGGATGCTGTGACTTATTTCAGGTGACCCAAAGGGATGGCTCAGTGCAGAGGTTCAACGGATTATAATGCGTGCAAAAGACAAAGTGCCGTGTTCAAGGGCGACTCTAAGAATTACTTGGTAATGTTCTCAAGAGACTGCTTGGCTTTCTTCTTTCAAATTTTCCCCCATCCAGATAGACGAGTGCCTCTTTTTGATTTAACGAGCTCGAGGAGGGTAACACATGCTCGATATAACTCACCTTCGGTAAGTTCCTCTTCCTTTGTTTAACGAACTGGAAGAAGTAAGGGTTCGGTCCCGTACGGGCTTGTCGATGTTCATTTTAGCGAGTCCAAAGACAGAAAACTCGAACATTTTTCGTGATTATAGAGTCTGAAAAAACACTTAAAAGAGAACTCTATCAGTTCCTTTTTCATACAGTTAGTCTCACGAGGCCGAAAAAGAGATAAACTACCACTCGAAAGACGCCCTTTCGAACCTTTTAATGAGTGTGAAAGGAGGCAAGATCACTCGTCGATCTTTTCATATTTAGAGAGTCTAAAAAGAGTTTAAAGATAACTCCAGGGGGTTCCTTTTTCGTGTGTCCATACAGGTCCGAAAAAGAGATAAAATTCTACCCGGTGCGTTCTTATATTCTCGAGCTTGAGAACGAACTAAGACTATGCTCGTGGATGTGACAAGGTAAGCAAACGATCATAACTGCTTTGAAACCTGTGGTGTCAAAACTGCAATCCAGAGGTTTAGTGAAGCCATTATATTGTCAAAGAAACCCACAAATAACTATACCTTATAAAAAATGGAAATTTATAAATAGTAATACAAGAAAAATCTTCATTTACCATTTCATTTTGCATAAGGATTTGTAGCAGTGGAGATTCTCAYTTTGGAGGTGGATCTTGTTTTGCTTGATACCGGAGCTACGGTTGACCGTTTCTCTTGCCGTTTGGACCAGGTAGATCTTCATCTCCCCTTCTTTCAATTACATGGTTCAATATTCATTTTCATAGAAATATTTAAATTAAAAAATGAAGCCGTAGGTCACTCCAAAAAAGATCAAATCGGCCTCTATTGAAAACAATGGGAAAAAGACAGTCTTTTGCAAAAACGTTTTTAGAAGGTGGTAGAAAAGATGCCAACGCCTTGACACTCGAGTAGATGGGTCGTTTTTGTCAAAGAATCCATAAAAAACTCAAAAATATGCCCACGCAGCCATTATGAAAATCATGTTAATTTTAAAAGGTTTTGTTGCTGCGTGATGATTGTTGAGTGATAAAAAGAGGGCGTGGTCCTTTTTGAACAGTGTGGGAATTAGATTTCAAGTTTTTTAAATTGCTTAAGAAATTGCCGAAAAATTGAATAATGAAATTCTTTGTTTTTTTTGTTTGTAGGTGATTTTGGCAATGACCATGATTGAGTGGAAAGAACGAGAGCATGAGCTCGATGATTTGGCTGCTTTGCAGAGTCCTCGCATGCGAGCCGCGTTGAGAGCTTGTGGCCTACTGAAATTCTTCAAATTGCAAAAGATGACGAAGGAGATTGTTCTGCTTGAGCACATAATCAACTTATGGGATGTCGTGGAGCAAGGGTTTCGGATCGGAACCCAACTTCTAACCATTGAGTTGGAAGATGTATATTTCTTGATTGGCCTCTCTAAAAGAGGGGTTCCTATAGCTTTTTCCGGACAGATGGCGCTTCCTGAGCAAGTGGGCGTGTATCTGGCACGTCATTGTGTCCCAGGAGCAAGATTGGTAGGGGGTAGAATCCCAATCAAGGATATCAGAGAGTTACCCCTTCGGTCTATTTTGTTCGCCATCATGAGTGTGACGGGAAGTACTAGTGCACATATGGGATCGAGATCACAGGTAGCTTATGGTGTACAATGTTTGGAGCCAACATTGTTTAACTGGAGCACAGGGTTTCTTCGAAATGTGAAGGAACAAGTTTCGTAGTGTAGGATGGGGCAGAAACAGTTCGAATACGACTCTTTATTGGTCTTATTCTTCTTAGAGCGCATCCCCCAGATGCAACCTCAGATAGCATTGGCAGTATGACTAGTGGGAGAACCACGGATGGAATGGTGGACTAGTCTGTCTCCGAGACTAGTGGCAGAGTCAGAGTTCCGTTTCACCGGTGACTTCTTCGCTTGGCTGAGACGCCAATATCTTTGGATAGAAGACTTCCCATATGTCGAGGTGGAATTTTGCGGGAGCATGAATTTGATTCTACCTGCGGGGGAAGATTGGGATGCGTCAGGTGAGAGACTAAGCAACGCCTTGTCTAGTTTTTGTTTTAAGTTTTTTAACGCACATATATTTTTTTTGGGTACGTAGAAGAGTTTTTAATGGATGTATTGTTTTCAAAATGTAGACAAGGGAGCGGTGCACCCGACTGAGATACCAATACCAGGACGTCGCGGGGGTGCTCTGGTTGCACTAGATCCGGGGGCACCAGTGATAGGTCTCCGGGAGGTTGAAAGAAAACTTCAAGGCCTCACGATGGGCATTCCTCCTCTACAGAGGAGAGAAGTGCCTTTACATCTACAGAGGCACTCTGTGGGAGTGCCAGAGAATGTTAGTTCTCTACTGAGATGCGTAGTACGCGCAGTGATATCTTACGCTCAGCACAATGCAGTGCAGGGAGATTAGAGTCTCTCTGGTGGTTGTATATTTTGCAAGACTTGTTAGACGATGTTGTATGGGTGTAAAGACCCAAAATTTTGCTCTTCCAAATACTTTTTTGATGTAATCAAAAAAATTTCAGTCACGCTATGTATATATATATAGTTCTGAGTTTTTACAGTGCCAAAAAAATTGTACATGATGATGCCTTTAATGTGATGTGTTTTAATTTACATGTGATGTACAATTTGTTTTCCTTCATGAAATCTTATCTATGGGAGAGATACCGATCCATGATGTAATTAGCTAACGAATCCGAAACATTGTTGAGTTCTCTTGGAATATGTCTGTATTCGATGTGATCAAATATTCGTTCAAGAGGAAAAACTTTTAGGTGGAGACGTAGCAGGATAGGATTACGAATAGCATAGATACGATTGAGTTGATAGACCACGAGTTGGGAGTCTAGGTTAACAATGATACGAGAGATACCTAGGGAGGAGGCTTGGGTCAAGAGTCTGATGACAACATGATATTATGCCATGTTATTAGTCACTAGTCCTAAGCAAATACCTCCTGAACTCACCACCTTGTCGAATTGGTAAATGACCCATGCTACCAAAGCAATGTTTTGGGTGTGTCGACTAGCGCCATCCACAAACCTGACAAAGATAGGAAAGGAATACATCATCTGTGCATGAAAACACAAGGCACAGTTATGAGTGGCAAAGGTAAAGACTTGAGCACGCGAAAGAAATAGACACACCAAACTAAAATACAATAATGTACAATGTACACATGCTAGGTGATCTAGTCATAACACTTTTTAAGGTAAAGCCCGTTCCGGGGCTCCCCTAGGGAAATTCCATCATAATCGACTAAATCGTAGGCGCCTCTGTGCAGAACACATTTCACAATGTAAGGGCCATGCCATAGAGGTTCTAACTTACCTGTCCCTAGTTTGTCGTGAGCCTGGTCATAAACGAGGACTAAGTCTCCTTCTGCAAAAGTTCGAGGATGGACAGATTTGTCGTATTAATTTTTTATCTGTTTCTGATGTGCCTGATTAACGAGAGTGACATCATGACGTGTTTCGTCTAGTTTGGTTAGATATAAGAAACGCTCTTCTTCGAAAGAAGTATGGGGTAGGAGTTCTACTTTAAGTTTCAGAGATGGAATTTCGCACTCGATTGGTAAAATGGCTTCGATGCCATACACTAACTGGAAAGGAGTGAACCCAGTTGCGGTTTTCATGGAAGTACGGTAAGCCCAGAGAGCGGAGAAAAGTTGTAGATGCCAGGATGTCTTATTTTCCCCTACCATGCGTTGAATCATGGTTTTGAAGACCTTGTTGATGGCCTCAACTTGTCCGTTGGCCTGAGGATAGTATGGGGATGAGTTTTCATGGCGAAAACCCAACTTGGCATGCAATTCACTCATCATCTGGTTCTTAAAGTGTGCACCGTGATCGGTGAATATGGCACATGGTATACCAAAACGAGTTATGATGTGGTTAAAAACAAAAAGAGCTATGGTACAACCATCGTTCAGAAAAGTAGGCATAGCCTCAGCCCATTTTGTAAAGTAGTCGACGACGACGATTATATGACCATGCCCCCCAGTTGAGGTAGGCTTACATTGCATAAAATCGATACCCCACTTGGCGAAGGGGCCGATGGCGATAATGGCATGTAGCGTAGTAGGGTGGGTGCGTGCCTTGTTGTTAAAAACTTGGCAGGGTGGGCATTTTTTGACTACCTCAATACAATATTTGAAAATCGAGGGCCAAAAATAGCCGTCACGTAGAATTTTTTGGGCTGTGGCCATCCCAGAAAGGTGACCGCCACAAGATCCAAGGTGACAGTCGTTCAGAATGCGTTCAACCTCTGCATGAATCAAACATCGTCGAAGGATAGTATCAATACCACGACGATACAAGGTGTCACCGACGATGAGATAACGACGAGAATGGTGGTGAATACGTCGACGCTCTTCACGGGAAGTGTTAGGCTGAAAACATTGGGTTTAGAGGTAACGGAGGATGTCTCCATACCAAGGATCAGAGGTGATGATGAGGAAAAGAGTTTCGTCAGGGAGAGAATCTCTAGGTTTGATGTCTTCATCAGCATGGGGGAGATCGCAGATAAGCTCCGCAAACACCAAGGAATTTTTGGCTTTGGACTTCATAAATTCAAGATTGAATTCCTGAAGGATGACAATCCATTTAGAGTATTTTCCTCCGAGCACCTGACGTGTCAAGATGTGGTACATGGGGTTTGAGTCCACAATCACAGTGGTGGTGCGTAGTAAGATGTAATGGGGAAATCTTTGGACAACGATGACGACTTCCAGAGCTAGTTTCTCTACATGTGAATATCGGAGTTCAGGTCCAGATAGACTCTTGCTCAGGTAATAGATCACATGTTCTTCACCGTTGGGGTCCTATTGAACTAACACCATTGCAATAGTGGAAGTGGAGGCAGCTAAGTAAAGGATGTAATCCTTTGTATAATCTGGAGAATGCAACAAAGGTGCATGGGTCAGGGCATGCTTGAGAGCATCAAATGACCATTGAGAGATGTCATCCCAGATGAAAGGGGTGTTTTTCTGCAACAACCGCATGAATCCTTTAGTTATCTCAGCGTAGTTACAAATGAAACGACGAAAGAAGTTTTCTTTTCCTTGCAAACTTTGGAGTTGGGTCAAATTAGTAGGTGGGGGTAAGGCCAGAATAGCCTTAATCTTTAAGGGATCCACCCTAATCCCGTATTTAGAGACAACAAAACTGAGGAGTCGACCATATTCGACAACAAAAATACACTTATGTGGGTTCAAGAGGATACAGTAAAATCGACATCGAAGAAAAATAACCCTTAAGTGATCAACGTGATCTGATCGATTGGATGAGTGGGTAGGTAAGTCGTTGAGGTAAGGTTCTGCGATATGCTTGATATCGTGGAAAGCATATGACATGGACAGCTGGAAAGTAGCACCGGTATTTTTGAGACCAAAAGGTAGCTTTCGATAGGTGAAAGTTCCCCATGGGCAGATAAAGGCCGTCTTATGTTGATCAACAGGTAAAATTTCAATCTGGTTATACCCGGAGAAAACATCCATGAAAGAGAAGATTACGCTCCTAGTGCAATTATCAATGATCTAGTTGATGAAGGGTGTAGGGTAGTTGTCTTTTGGACAAGACTTATTGAGATCCCGATAGTCAACACAGACATGGATGGTTCCCTATTTTTTGGCAACCAGAACAAGGTTGGAGACCCATTCTGTCAAAGGGACAGGATAGATAAAGCTAGATTTTAAAAGTTTCTCAACTTCTGCCTTTATAGCTGTGATTTTCTTGGGATGAAATAGGAAGAGTTTCTGTCGAACAGGTTTTTCACCTGGGTGCCTCTTGATTTCATGCACGACGATCGAGGGGTTGATTCCTGGCATTTCCTCGTAGCTCCAAGCGAAGACATCGCAAAATTCTTTAAACAGAGCGGTGTAAGAGACCACTTCTTCGGTTGTTCAATTAGCACCAAGGTTGATGTTTTCGACAACACCCTCTTTGATCGAAATATCAATAACAATTGTAGGAGAGATATTACCCATATTCCCCTCAGAAAGAGTATCTTGTGTGAGGATGGGAGACTGCGGAGAATCGGTAACATCAGGAGGGAAGACAGAGTGTATGTCTTTGTGAATTTCTTCCAAAGGTGGAAGAAAATAGGATCGATGATGGTTATCATCCCAAGGTATGTCGTCAATACTAAGCATTTCCATTATAGATTCGTCAGAAGGGAAAAATTGGGAAATGTAATCAATTGCAGACAATAGGGAATCCAACCATGATGGCATCGAGTAGGCATTAGGTGCCAATAAATGTGGGTTGTCCGGAGAGGGAGAGGCAGATTGAATAGCCACGTATGCGGCCTCGGATAGGCTAAGTGGCATGGTATCACCAAGCACATCGAATTCCATAGGAATAGGTACAATCCAAGGGTCAGATGATTCCAAAGATTGATAAGCCATAGTCGAAATCATATTGACGGTGGCAATATGATGTGTGGTGGGTGGAAGTGGTGTAGGGAAAGTACCCATAAGGCTAGAATATTTCAATAAGCCAACACCAACGCTTTCATACGTAACTGGGTGGTCTCCCAAAAAAGGAATGTTGTTGGTGACAGGGGCACGAGCGTCGGGTGTACAAAAATCTAGTTGATCGATAGTGACAATTTTGCCTTGATGGGGGAATTGTACACATCGAAACACCGATGAGGCGACGACAATCATAGCATAGAACCAACTTCTTCCAAGTAGTAGGTTGTAATCGAGGGGGGCATCGACCACCTTGACATCAACAGTAATAGCTTTGCCACCCAACTAAACGACTAAGGATTGTAAAATTCCATGAGGATGAAAACCTCGCCCATCGAAAGCGCGTAACATCGTAGGGGACTTGTTAAGGGTAGGTGATTTTAAGCCTTTCCAACAAGCTAAAGACATGACACAAGTAGAGGCTCCCTCATCCAAGATAGTTTGGTGGATTTGTTGATTGTGAACAACAACATCGATCTGAAAATCTATTTGGTGGGAGAGTCGAGGTTGATGATCATCTAGATTAAACATGAGGTTATTAGATGACTCAGGATCAATAGCACTGATGGCAGCTAAGAGCATTCTACGTTGGCTGGGACAATGTTGTAGAACTTCCAAAGAAGACATAGCACACGGTGCTTGAACCAAATCTTCAACAATGTTGTAGTTTTGGGCAGCCCGTGAACTAAGATTAAAGGTAGATTTCTAGATAGTGCTCTTAGGAGGGCGTAAAATGGAGTCAAATGAAGGTTTCTCAATCTGAAGTGGCCCAGATGGAGGGCTAGCAGACAGAGGACTAACGAAATATGGTAATGGTTCCAGTAAGGAACCGTTAGTGGGCTTCGGCTGATCAGGTTTAATCGGTGTGTCATATGTCGTAGTGCGAGTGGTAAGATTAATCCCATTAAACATGTAAATGTGGGCACTTGTCGAGGCCTCATCATGGGATTGGTTAGAATTGCCCCCTGGAGTGGGGGTTTGAGAAACCAAAGATTGTTGTTGTGGGAAAGCCTAGGTAAGCACAACAGGTTGTGAATTTCCCTTAAAAAACTCGGCCACTTCATCATGATGTGGACAGTCTCGAGTGTAGTGATCATCGCCACAAATGAGACACGGGAATTTCAGTTTCCGTTGTGGTTGTTTTCCGGCAGCCGGGGTTTGAGGTTGATTTTTTGGTTGTTCATTGTTGTTGTTTTTATTTGGTTTATTTCTTGCTTTCTTCTTGCCCCCAGGTTGTTGTGAAGGGGTCGATTGGACCGTATTCACCTCAGAGACCTGAGTTTGAGGGGAGGTAGAAGAGGGTGCAGTCAAACTAGGAGCAGACGTCGAAGCGGACCGCTGGGTTGTTCCAGTCGACTGGGAAGTAAATTGGGTTTTGACGGAGCCAATGATTCCATCCACGTGCGAGGTAGACGATGGTTTGGATGGATCATTAGTGGCATGGGTAGCATTTGGTATCAACTCATACAAATTACCAGATTGTGAATAAACCAAATCTAAGTACTGAGCTTGAGCAATAGCTTCTTCCTCGGTGACTACACCACCCATGGAAACATCACGAGCAATCTGGGGTAACAATGATTTGGTGAACCATTTCGCTAATAATTGGTCAGGAATTACTTCTTTGATTAACCTTCGTTGTCATCTCCATTCATGAATATGATCAGAGATATGTATGGAGGTTGTCTGATGAAGGGAGGTCAATAGTTCAGTACCCGTCTCGTATCGAATGGGTAGTTGGAAGTGTGTGAGGAAGGACATTGAAAGGGAGTTGAAATCGTGAAAAGAAGCACGTGGTAGTTCAATATACCACTTTTCTGCAGAACCCGTAAGCGTTCGTTGGAAAAGACGCAAATGTATAGAATCATCCATGAGGGACTTGGATGAACACCACAAATGGAAAGTCATCACATGGTTGTTTGGGTCTTCTCCAGACTTTCCGTTGAATTTTGGAATATCAGAAGGAAGTTTAGCTGGGATAGCTGGCCAAACCAAAGAATGAAAAATAGGATCATTCGTTAACCGAGACAAGTCTGGGAGGTCCAGAGTTGCTAGGAAAGGTAGTTGTCGGTTAACCTGTGGGTAATACTGGTGTGGCATAGGAACACCAGTAGGACCATGCATTGGGTTAGGAGGATAATTGTAACCAGTGGGTCCTCTTGTATAGGGTTGGTGTTGACCAGGGTACACAGGATTTGAGAGAGTTCGAGAAACATGTGCGAGTGGGGGATAACCAGATGGGTTTTGAGGATTATAAGATGGATTTGGAATTTTTCCATAAGGAGGATATAGATGAGTCCCTTGAGGGGGAAGAGGTTGTCATGGAGCTTGAGAAATGTGTCCCCCCGAGAACTGTGGGTTTCCTAGAAAAGGGATATTCCACGGATTGGGTGTGGTAGACACATTTTGTCCATACGGTTGATGATAGGCTTCGGATTGAGGCTACCCCCCAGCATGAGGGTGCCCTCCAAATGGAATTTGTCCTCTGGTGGGAGGATGCCCCCCAGCTTGAGGTGGAGTTCCTGGAATTTGAGAACCAGATGTAAACGACTGACCGGTGCTGCTTAACGGATTAAAGCCACCAAGACCGGTCCCTCCGGGTTGTTGGATAGGTATAAAACTTCCAGGAATAACTTGGGTAGTAGTGACAATAGAAGAATTCAGTTCTCTGTACCTAAAAGGGAGTGATGATGAAGGTCTAGGTGTTATTTGTGTGCCAATTGCAGCTTGGCTAACCATCGCATTACCGGCGGGAATAGTCGAAACGTGAGGGACCATTGTAGAGTGAGCCGTCTGGAGAGAAAAAGTGGACCTTGGGCCAACAGACGATGTGTTCGGATCAACGGACGGTATAGATGAAAAAATGGTAGTACTGGTAAAATGGTTTAAGGGTACGGTGTAGGTGATAGGCGCGTCGACACCTATTCCTATTCCATAAAGATCCTGCACCATGTGCGATGGACTTCGAAAAATGTTTGCGGTCCAAAAGGGGTCATCGACTAGAGGGTTTGAATGAGACCCAGTCGAAACGTCAGAAGGATTGATGACGACGAATTCATCGGATGAATTGAGTTGGAGAACATGTCTCTCATATCCCTATGGAATGCGAAAAGCCTCTGGAGACTCTGAAACAATTCGAAAATTCTCTAAAGAAGTGGGAACTTCTTCTTGGGAGGTTATAGTGTCGTGAACCTCTCTCTGTTGAGGAGATTCCTCCATAGAATGAGGGGGTAAAGGGGTATTCTCTTCCATATTTTCTGGAGGAAGTCCCTGTAACCTCCGCGAACGGCGTGGAGGGTCGATGTTGGTGAAAAAGAGTCGGCGAAAAAAATCTATGGCCAACTACCGAAAAGAAGCAACATACGCTAATAGAATCTAGAAATCATAGCCAAGCAAACAAAACCTTCTCTCGATGACCGTACTAGTTGGTGATGAAATCCAACGTCGCGTGATCAAGTCAATAAGGGGCAGGGATATGGTGGAACAGTTACAATGGCGACTTGCTTAACGGACTTTCACCTTGGTGCAAGCTTCCACGTAGTAATTGTGGATTTACCCTCCAAGGAGCCCGAGTGAGTTCGACCAATGTCTGTTCCAGGTACAGTGAGACTTCCCTTCATTGTCACCTTGTGTAAGACCCTAAAGATTATGGCCACTAAGGTTACCAATTCATAGTCAGCCCCTGGGTGGGTACAGTCAACAGTCCAGTCCGAACGTACGGGCATGGTATCTAGCCCGAAATAAACTTGAAAGGCTTCCACTCAACATTGTGGGTATACCTTTAAGCGATCCCCATAATACGATCTGACTACTACAATCAGTCAAACCACGAAGGGATAATCTTTGTAGCTTTCCCGAGTGCGACCTCTTACGTAACCCCTGTGTGAGAGGGGGATCCCAGGCAGACTTATACGACAATTGGATTTGACTCTCCCTAGCTCAGGATGCTAATGTTTGTTTTGGAAACTTTGGAGAGTTATTCTCATAGCCTAATCCA
>JZKD02S2360662.1:266790-283902 GCA_000966675.3 Picea glauca | reverse complement strand
GAGGATCCTAGAAAAGAAAATGTTCTAGATAGTTTTTAATTAGCGTTCATTTTATAGCTGTTCTTTACTCAAAAGGGGTGCATGGAAGTGAAACGGATGGAATGATGACTCAATCTCCAAAAAATTCATCAAATATGATAAGCAATCATTTCTTTTCGATGAATATCTATTTAAGGGAGAGAGAGAGAGTTATTTTCACTAACAAACACTAAGAAGGAGTGTCCTCAAACAAATTTTCTTCCATCAAATCCGATGTGGTGCTAAAACTTTTTGGAAATGTCTTCTAATATGAAAATTAATCATGAAGATGTCTCTTTATTGTTTGTATGTGAATAATAATTAATTCAAAACAACACTTCTCCTGTCAATTATCCTTTTGGATCAAGGAAACTCAGACAAACATAAGAAGGTTTCGTATAAACATTACACCCTCTTGTTGTGATAAAAAACAAGAAGCAAAAGAAAAGAAAACAAAGAAAATCAAGAATTTCACACAAAAAGAGATGTTGAAGAACAATGACCTCAACAAAAACCAAATGAAGATATTCGTAGACTTTGGATGTCCTTCACCAGAGTTTCTCACTCAGTCAAAAAGGAGAGAAAAACAGTGCATTGGTTTCAAACTCTCAATAGCAGAAAAACTCAAAAATAATGAAGAAGGCTACAAAATATAAACAACAAGGTATTTTTTCCTCAGAAGGAAGGATGTCAAAGTTGAATGGGAAGAAGCATTGACTCACAGAGAGGCTCAACAAGTGAAACACAGAGACTGGACCCTGAAAAAACAATTCTGGAAAGGGTTTTTGCCAAAAGAGGGATGGCGCTCTGGTGTAAGGGGCACCAAGCGTTATAGCACTCTGTCTAACACATTCAGGGAGCACTGGTGCTCTGTTAACACAGCCACAGGGGCGCCAGGCTTAAAAAGCTCATGAAAATGTCAAAAAATCCAAAATTTCAGTCTAATTTTGGCGATCAAGCTGAGTGTGATGGGGTAGGGAGTCAATCAACTCATGAAATCAATCAAAAAGAGTGAACCAGGTCTGAAAACAATCAAGGGGTAAGACAAGGTCTATGAGGAGAAATCAAAACCAAAAAGTTTCGATTTGAGGCTCCCCAATGGAGTCGCCAGTTTCTGTTGAAGGAAAATCTCCCTGCGGACAGGTAGATCTCCTCTTGAGAGCTAGACTCTTAACTCTTAAGACAGAAGATGCTTAACGTGGACACTGAATTCCTTTCAGATGTATACAAACTAATGTGCGAGGAGGAAGAAGAAAAAGAGGCACCTTTTACCGACATTTGTTCCTGCACGCTTCGAGTCGAGCTCTAATCTTTCCCTCCTTGATGAGCCCTGTAGACAAACGATAGTACAACCACTTCCTACTCTATTGATATTATCTTGAAAATAGATCTATCTATCAGAGAAAATTTCATGTGAGATCAAACACAAACTAGAAAGAAACAGGCCAAGCGTGTCATATTGATGAGAACAATGACAGAAGCAACTTACAACCATAGATGTGAATGCGACAACTTTGTCAAGTCCCCTTTGTCTAACCCTTTCTCAAAATATCCATGATCCGGGTGACAACAACTTCACTGATTACTTTCCTCTAGTTCACTATATGTTTTCTATGAGCTCATAGGTTTCATGCTTCCAATTCTTCCCCCTTTCCACCATGATAGAGCCTGTTTATATAGGTTTAGAGAGACTTAACCTCTTGAGGTATCTTTAGGGTAGGTTGAGGATTTCCTTCCTTAATCCAGGGATATTCTCCTAAGATCATGGCTGAACCAGGAATTCGAATGCAACTGCCTTCCAAGATTGAAAGATCCTCCCCTTATTCTCCTCAATAGATCAACTGCTGCCCATAATAGGCAGCGCTCCCTCAAAAAGGCCATCAGAGCACTATAGCGTTCCCTGGTAGGCTTTAGGGGGGTGCCAGTGCTCTAAAAATCTGTAGCGCTCCTTTAGAAGAGCTTTTTAGTGTTATAACGCTCCCTAGCACCTTATAGGGGAGCGCCAACGCTCCTAAGGGTGATATAGAGGAGCGCTCTCTTCTAAAACTTTAGATTGAAAGCTTCTTTAAGGTGGCAAGAGATACTTGACTTCAGTTAACCATCCCTCTTCCTTCAAATCAAGTGTTTGAGACATTTTAAGTGTCTCCTTAGTGTCATCATCATAGCAGTATGCTTTGCTTGACACTTGCGACATTTGTGAGGAACATGCGACACTTGAGACACTTGTGAGCATCATGCGACACTTGTGACACTTATCAAAGTGAGTAATGTTGATGTGTAACAATATATACAATGTTTTTCTTTTGGTTTATCCTATCCTTCCACTTAGAATGATCCAACGACTGATGAAAATTTGCATAAATGAGATCTCAGATCTTACCTCGTTTATCCTATCCTTCCACTCGAGATGATCCGACGAATGAAGGGAATTCAGGTTTGATCCGACGACTGATGGGTATTCAGATAATCGAGAACTCATCCTTTATTCTTATCCTGTCCTTCCACTCAAAAGTGATCCAACGGTCGATGTGGAATATTCAAAGTAGATTAACGGTCGATGATGATTGCAGAACCATAACTTTCAAGTGTTTTAGCTCGACACCAAAAATCCACAATTTGAAGTTGTGCACTGTTGGTGAGTCAACCACAATCATCGATATTTGAGGATATAAGATCAGACGATCCTAACTAATTGCGGGATTGGAACTAGCGCGATATTTAATTCTCCTTTCGATCCCCGCAATCTATCCCTGTCGTTGATCTGGCGATTGCGCATCCTATGCTCACATCTTAATTTGTCTTAAAATGATCATTTGTTGGATCAACCACAGTCTCCTATATTCAAGTCTATGATATTTTACGATATAGACCAATTACGGGATTGGAACTAGCGAGTTGTTTAATTCTCCTTCCGATCTCCACAATTTATCCCTGCGGTTGATCTGTCGGTTGCACATCCGAAGGTCACAACTCAATCCAACTTAATATGATTTATTTTTGGATCAACCACAGTCGTCGATATTCAAGTATATGAGATTTGACGATCTAGACCCATTGTGGGATTGGAACTAGCGAGTCGTTTAATTCTCCTTCCGAACTCCACAATCTATCCCTGCCGTTGATCTGGCTTGTATATCTGATGGTCACGATCCTCCAATGGTCCTCAAGCCCACGGTCACTCATATGGCTGATGTCCATAATATGAGATGGTCAACATGGTCAATTTCTTGATCAGATGGTTGTTGAGGCTTCTCACTCTGATCAGACGACTGCTGAGGCTTCTCACTCTGATCTTACGCTTTTACTTTCAAGATTTGATCTCTGCATTTGCTAACCCTCCCGAGATTTTGTCATAGGCACATTGTTGATCCTATCATGATCACCAGTAATCACGAATTGTTTCATACTGTTCGCTTCTTCTGCTAATTGATATACTATGCAATGCTCTCTTCCTTATGAGCTTTGATCTTCATTCGCTTTTGTAATACGTTTTCCTTTCTGAGCTTTGATCTTCATACTATTCGCTTCTTCCGCTAACTGATATACTATTGACATCAATGACAATATCATCTATGGTAAATGATAATTCATCGTAACAACAAATCATCACATCGACTGTTGACATCAATGACAATATGTCCAACAAGAAGAATCTGCCCTTTTTCCATAGGATGCAAGCAAAACTTTTCCTAGAACCTCTACTACAAGCTAGATAATCTTCCACCTTAGAAATGTTGAGAATTATAGCTTGGACAAGAACTTCCTCACAGGTCCAATGTGAACGTGCGAGAAGAAGTTCAAGATATTTTTGAAAAATAATTCTATTTTGTAATTCACTTTAGTTAAAAAGTGAAAGTCTTATTTTTAGCAGTTGAGTCTAAAAAGTGTATTTCAAGCATGCATGACTTAGAATATGAGTAATCTTATAAATAGATTAGGGTTTTGGTCTCAGCTAAAACTATAAAGATAGGTCAAGATTGAGAGTTCAGACACACAAGAACAGTTGAGAAATTGAACAGGTTGAGTGACAGAGGGAGAGAGAGCAGGGAGCCAGGAAAGAGGCATTTCCACGCAACAAGCAGTCCCACACAGTTTTGTACATCTTACAGAACAGATCTGTACTGTACTCTCCCAATAGGTTGTTCTTCTCAATTCAGGGTGTTTTTTGGTATCCATGCAGTGTTGATTTTTTGGGTAGCTTGTGGAGGTTTCCTTGTAATGTTTCCAAAGATAAGTTGCAGGAAACACCCCCCAGGTGTCGTACTAGTACCATAAACTCCAAAAAACACCAAAACACCATTGTCCGTACTGTATGGTGTTTCCCAATTTGGAAACTCCGTATATTACGACCAACGACGTTTCCAAGGTCCTTCGGCCTGTAAGGTAGCTATTTCAGCATAAAGTTTTTGGTTTACGGGCCTGTCCAAGCGACCAAGAGGGCCATGGGTTTCTTAGGTGGAAAAACATCCCCTCATTAACCACTAATAAACATTTTAAATACGTCCAAATATCATCACCATTTCACCCACCCTAGTAATTAATGGTAATATTAAATTCTTAAAGTAAAAGTGACATTCTCCTTTATATTTCATTTTCATCCTTTTACATTCTCCTTTATCTTTCATTTTCATCCTTTTACATTCTCCTTTATCCTTCATTTTCATCCTTTTACTTAAATTTTTAACATAACATTAATTGTTTCAGGATGTTTGAGAGTGGTCCCAACCTCATTGGACTTCATATGGAAAAAGTAGAATTTTAGGTCCCATTAAAAATTTAGTAGACTTAATGGTTTTTAGGATTTCAAGATTTAGAGGATTACAATGTTTCTGGATTCTATCATGTATGAGGGTATGGAACTGGCATTTACTCAAGAGCACCAATCCCTTTATGTACCTCGATGTCCACCAGTTAACATTTTTGGGGTTGATCGGTCTGGTTATGATAACATTCCTCTCTACAATACAAGTATGTACAAGTGTCATACTAGAATTCATCCAACCCCCATGATGAAATGCTCTCGAGGAATGATTCTCCTAGGGTCATGTTTCCTAACGTACCCATTTTTGGGGGGTCGCGTTTCCTGACATCCCCATTTCAGAAACTTTCAGATGTTTCCCATTTTTGTGCAACTTAGTTTCAAAGGAATGAAAAGCTAGTTTCAAAGGAGTAATTAATTGTGTCATGTTAAATCAATTTTTATGCTTCGGCTATTTGATTTACAACTATTTTGTGATTAATTCTATGGTTTGAAATTTAATTCTACGTTAAATAAATTCAGCAATATACTTGTTTGATTGAGATCATAAGGACTTTAGTCACGTAGGGCTGGGAATTTCCACAAGAAATCTATTGAGTGCCTTGTGTATATGACCATTGATCTACTTTTGGTGCAACTCAAGTTTGCTTGTTCCAATTTGCTGCATCCACAACTATAGACACACTTGTGCTATTTTTCTCCCCAGTAAACTGGAATCAGATATTCGCCCAGTCCTCATTCATTGTCACCAGTTAGCTACATCCACAACCAACATTCGTGCCATTGTCACAAAAAATGTCAACAATGTGCTTTCTCTCCCTCCCTTCATGATGTATTATTTTCTGTGTATCAATAAAATATAAAATGCATATTAAAAAAAAGGAGTCAGGAGAAAACACAACCCAAACAATTTCTCGTGCCCTCTACAATCGTCCAAGGCTTCACTCTAAACCTAAACTTTACAGGAAACTCTTCCAAGCTAGCTAATGGTCCACATTAGGGTTCTTCCAAGGGGCGGAAAAGGGTGTTAAGGGTTTTGTTTGCACCTAATTTCCTTCATACCAAAGTCACACAAGTCTAATTTACTCCGCAAACCCAAAGTAGAGTCAACAAAGAGACCATTTTATCGATGAATTTCAGAGATAATTGTTTTCCGACACTATTTTATGTCTGGAAAAATAGTTTCGGAAAACTTATGTCCGACATTTATCCGATTCCAACATTAATTGTTTACCAACCAATGATGGAAAAGTGAATTCCAATAGAAAAAAAAATTATCCAAATATAATGTACAAAAACCAGTGCATATAACACTACCCACACATTTTCAGGCAATCACTTTATTTACAATAAAAACAAAGGCCACTTTCTGACCATTTCCATGAGAAACTTTTTCATAACAGAAACCGCACATTTTTTTGCTAGAACAAGATAAAAAATCTTGTGCCATGTCACTTTGGAGATTCTACGGTAGAGCACCAACAAGAATGCACACTAAGGTTCGAACCTGGCATAGTTGTGGTAAATTCCCACCAGTCCACCGCTAGACCACAACCTAACCGATGGTAAAAATCAGCAAACATATTTGACCAAAAGAAAGTGGCCGATTCATATGAATCATGTCTTAACTCTTTGGCTGGTGTATGTGGGTGTGTTAGGTAGTTAATTTACTTCTATTGGTATCACACATTCTCATCCATATTTTTTTAGTATGGCTACTAAGGTTAAAAAATAAATAAAGGCCTGAGGCCATAGTCATCTAGGAATTAGGGATTCAATATATTTTACTTATAATTTGGTGAAACAAAACACAGGTGAGGCAACACTCACAATATATATTATTGAATGAGGAATGATTACATAATTATATAGGAAACTACTCTTACTTAGTCGGTTACATCAAACCACAGATAACTAGACTCTACTTACACTACTGACTCTATTAATTGACGCTTACTCCATTATTTCCAAGTCTCCCCCTTAATGGAGAATGGATTGACTTCTACACCTAACATCTCTCTAAACAACTCAAACTTAATCTTTCCAAGAGGCTTAGTGAAAATATCAACACCATTTTCACTAGTACTACAATACATAAGAGTTATTTCATTTGACTACAACTTTTCTCTAACAAAATGAAACTGAGCATTAAGATGCTTTGTCCTTGCATGAAAAATTGGATTCTTCCCATGATTGATTGAACTTTGATTATCACATTTGATCATTGGAGGTTCCTTTTTTTCTTTTCCAACATCTTGAAGAAGTCTTCTCAACCAAACAACTTCACAAGTTGCTGCACATAAGGCTTTATATTCTACTTCAGTAGAATAAAAAGACACAGTAATATGCTTTTTACTTCTCCATGAGACAACCCTGGATCCAATGCCAAACACATATCCATTGGTTTATCTTCGATCATCCTGATTGCCAGCCCAATCAGAATCCGAGTAACCTGTCAACTCAACATTAGATGCATCAATATATTTAATACCATAATCAAGTGTTCCTTTTAGATACCTGAGTACCGCCTTTGCTACATTCCAATGGATTTCTAGAGGTTTCGCCATAAAATTACTTAACACACTCACGGAGTATGCAATATCAGGTCTGGTTGTGGTGAGATAATTCAAACTACCCACCATCTGTCTATACATAGTTCCATTCACCTCCTTCGAACCATCATCGCAAGAAAGTTTCACATTCTGTTGCATGGGAATAGTAGAAGACTTACACTGATTCATTTTAAATCTCTTAAGTACTTCTCTGACATACTTACTCTGACAAACAAAATGTTGGCATGTATTTCTCCAAACTTCAAGACCTAGGCAGTAATGTAACTCACCAAGATATTTCATTTCAAAAAATTTTGACAACTGCTCGATTTCATCAATTAATTTCTCTGCATTTCCTATAATTATCAAATCATCAACATATAAGGAAATCAATACTATATATTCCTGCTCATCAAATTTGGTATACATATTTGGATCACTCTTTCTCCTCATAAAACCTTATTGAAGAAAAAAAGAGTATATCTTCTCATACCATGACCTAGATGTCTGTTTTAGTCCATACAATGCTTTCTTTAACTTACACACTAAGTGTTCTTTCCCTTTTTCCACAAACCCTTCAGGTTGAGTAAGGTAAACCTCCTCCTTTAACTCACCATTCAAAAATGAATATTTAACATTTAATTGGTGTAACTTCCAATGATACTGTGTAGCTAAAGTAATTAACAATCTGACAGTATTCAATTTAGCTGCTGGTGCAACTGTTTCAGCATAATCAATACCTTATGTTTGTGAATATCCCTTTTCCACTAGTCTAGCCTTATTTTTTTCTATACTACCATATGATTTAAATTTGGGTTTGTATATCCATTCACATCCAATGGGATTTTTATGTTTAGGCAATTCAGTCAATTCCCAAGTATTGTTTTTCATTATAGATTTATATTTTTCCTCCATTGCATTTCTCCATTCATCATGTTCATTAGCTTCATCAAAACTCATGGGTTATATGACATTTGAAATGCTACTCATTAGAGCATAGTCTCTATACCTCTGAGGGAGCCGAACCTGTTGTGACGATCTTCTCAACTGATTATCTTCCTCCCCACTTTGTGAAGATCGATCTTCACTTCTAGGTGAATTGTGACTACTTGAAGTGCCAATATCACTGAGTCCTTCTTGTTGCTACTGCTGCTGTCGATGTGGTTGTGGCTGCTGCTGTGGTGGTTGTTGCTTCTCTTCTTTAAATCCTTCATCAAGAAGTCTATGCCATTCCTCATGACTGTTATTGTCATGATTTCCTGCTTCCTTCTCATGGAAAAGTACATCTCTACTTGCAAATACTTTGTGAGTAGAAGGATCAAATAATTTGCATGCTTTCAATTCAGAACAATACCCAATCAAAATACATTTAATGGCTTTAGCATCCAATTTCTTCCTATTCTCCTTTGGAATATGAGAAAAAGCCTTACACCCAAATACTTTCAAATTATGAATTGCAGGTTTGGAACCATACAAGGCTTCGAAAGGAGTAACACTATCAAGACACCTTGTTGGAATTCTATTCTTTAAATAAACTCCAGTATTTATGGCTTCATCCCAAAATTCATTCGAGAGATTCTTACCTTTAATCATACTGCGTGCACACTCTACCAGAGTTCTGTTTTTCCTTTCAACGACTCCGTTCTGTTGTGGAGTGTGAGGTACTGTAAAATGTTGTACTATTCCATGATCTTTGCAATATTTGTTGAAGTCCCATGATTTATACTCTCCCCCTTGATCCGAATGGAGGATTTTGATGGATTTTCCTGTCTTCTTTTCCACCATGGTTCTGAATTCCTTAAAGTACTCGAAAACATCACTTTTTATTCTAAGTAAGTAAACCCATGTGTATCTCATGCTATCATCAATAAATAACAAAAAGGAAAATGCACCTCCTAAAGACGTAGTCTGCATAGGCCCGCAAACATCAATATGCACAAGCTCTAACACATCTCTCTTTTTCCTATCAGGATTGGAGGGGAATTCGTCTCTGTGCATATTTCCTAATGCACATCCATCACAAGCAACATTCTCATTCTTTAACATGGGAAGTTCTTCAACCATATTCTTTTTCTATAATAACAATAAATCAGGATGATTAATGTGGTGATGCCTCTTATGCTAAAGAATCTCTGTTGGAATAATTGCAAAAGTCAGTGTGTGATGTGCTTTGCTGGTAACATCAATTTTGTATAGGCCTTCTGCTCTGACTCCTAATGCAACAGTTTTGAACTATTCCAACAGATCCTTCACTATGAAATAATTCTTGAAGAATTCAACCTTCAAGTTCTGATCTGTAATGGTGGACACAGAGATCAAATTTTTCTTTATCCCTGGCACATACACCACATTGCAAATGTGACGAACAATACCATTCGACAATGTCACAGGAATGTCTCCATATCCCTTGATCTGTCGAGCACGGTTATCTCCAAGATATATGCTGGCTCCATTATGTGTTTCTTTAAAATTAGTATACTACAACTTATTACATGTCATATGTACCGATGCTCCAAAATCCACAAATCAGGCATCAGAATCATCCATTTCAGAAGATAAAGTAGCGTTAGACACAAACAACCTAAGATCATGTGAATCAAAATTCGGGGGTACATCAATATCATCACTAGCAATAAATAATCTGAGATCATGATTGGAAGATTTGTCTGCATAATGACTTGAATGTGTTCTAGGTTTATTCCTAGCCTCATCGCTCTTCTTCTTATGACAATCTTTAACAATATGTCCAGGTCGACCACAAGAAAAAAAACTCTTTGAATCATTCATGTTAGATTTCATAACTTGATTCGACCTTGGAGACTGTCTTCTCTGCGATGAACTACCTCTCTGCCATGAACTGCCTCCTCTGCCTCTTTCTCTTGAACTCCCTCTCACGGATCTCTTATTTGACCACAGTGCCAAATCTTTATTCTGAGGATTTAGATTCCCGTGCCTCTCTTCCTCTTGCATCAAAATACCTGTCAGTTCTTCAAACGTAGGAGGTTTCTCCCTTGCTACGAGACCTGTTATGAACATCTGATAATCTTCTAGCATACCATTTAAGGTAATAGTGACCAGATCAGTGTTGGAAACAATGTCCCCTATATTTACTAGCTTGTCTTTCACCTCTTTAATACGACCCGAAAATGAACTAACAGATTCATTTCCATCCATCTTAATGCCTAACAATTTAGTTTTCAGAAACAAAATGCGATTTGTGTTTCTAGTTTCATACAATGCTTTAAGCATTGTCCACATTTCAACATAAGTTGTAGCTTCTTTAATATGTGGAATTATGCTATCTTTAATAGATATGTGCAACAATACCTTTTCCTTGTTTTCACGCTTCTCCCAATCTTGGATCTGTGTTGTTGTCGCACTTGTATCCACATAAGGTTTCACTTCAGTTCCATTCGCAATGTTCCGGATACCATAGCCCTCCATCAACATCTGCATCTTGAATTTCCAGTTAATGAAATTTGAGCCATCTAACTTGTTGGCTTCGTTGAGGTAGGTCTTCACCAGAGGATTCACCATCTCTGCAAATGTCTGCTTGTCCAACCAGACATTGGATCCTTGTATCACCAATGGTGAATCACTAAGAATATGCACCTTTCGTCAAGTGTTGATCAGTCCGCCGATCTACCTTTGGATCCACCGATCCGTCTCTACCTTGGCTCTTAGCTTAAAGGAAATATGAGAAACTTTAATAGAAACCTTAACACCACTCCATGTATAAAAAACTCATCCTCAAAAGAAACCCTTAACACCACTTCATATAAATTCCTTAAAAATAATATCAAGTCATAACACAACTTAATTAATTAAATTCCTTAAAAAGAGACTTTTTTTTTTAATACACACTTATATCCACCTTTAAATATCCACCTCACTACACTTATATCCACCTTTAAATATCCACCTCACTATTTATGATCCTTCATCCTTTCATAACTCACATACAAGTTTATACCTCTCAAAAAAGATATCCACTTTAATAAAAAGTTTATAACTCCTTCTTCACCATAACCTTGCTCACACTTCATGAAAAAATGTATGAAAAAACTCACGCTTTGAATGTAGCCACCACTCGTGGGTAAATCACCATCCATGCAAATATGGAACCACTAAGGGATGCACGGATATGGCAATTGGGAGACCTGATCTCCCTCACACGGTTTGGGAGTGGACTGCCTTTGTTTCCTCCTCTTTGGATGAGCAACCACTGTAGTAGCAAACTACAGTGCTTCGAGCTCCTTGCTCACTGCACCAAATCTTTGTCACACACCAAACCCACGCTCAAAGCTCATGCAAATTTTGCAAATGGTGGATTGACCTCATGCTCCAATTCAAACTCATGCAAATGGAGGTTGATGCTTACACTTCCCACTTTCTCACGCAGAAAAAACTCACTATTTTCTCACAGCCCTACAACCAAGATCACGATTCAATCTCACGTTCCAGTCTCACGCTGAACCCACGCGACCTCAAGAACCCATGGGGGAAAACGTTCCTAACGCTATCTATGCAGCCTGCGTAGACACAAACGTTTCCGCACCTCATGCTACCTTAGAGTGTGGGGAGTCCGCACCTCACGAGGTACTTGGGTGAGGGAATATTTAAAGATTTCCCCATTGTAATACACAGCTGGACTGCGAAAATATGAGGTTTTCAAATGCATGTAAACTTTGAGTAGTATGCCGCCTCACCCTTCAAGAGGAGGGACCTGCAGACTTCTAGAAATTGATGCACCTCACTTTTGTGGCTCTAATACCAACTTAGAATTTGCCGAAACAAAAAACAGGTGCGGCAACGCTCACAATCTATATTATTGAATGAGGACTGATTAAATCATTATATAGGAAACTACTCTTACTTAGTCAGTTACATCAAACCACAGATAACTAGACTCTACTTACGCTACTGACTCTGTTAACTGACGCTTACTCCATTATTTCCAAGTATTTTAACCTCGAGTAGCAGAGAAAAAACACAATTTATCAAGGCACTAAACTGAAATAGAGAAAAAATTCCATGTAAACCCTGGGCAATGGAGGTTTTACTTTTCTTTTTTGAACGACGTGCACCAGGGAAACTTTAAAACTAATAAAATAAATGACTTGCAGAAGAAACATACCTGCAACGATGGTTGGGAGATCGATTTGAATAAGAGGAATAAGAAACATAAGAAGAAGTGTCGTCGCTTTCACTGCCAACAAATAGAGTTCATGTGGTCGATGGAAAATGGGGTTCTCCTTAACACATTCATAGATCTCAATCTGAAATGTGTTTGATACCTAGAGAACTTCGGCACCGGAGGCAGGAGGAGAAGCGAAGGCTTTGGTGGCAGGCTGGTTTGGGCCGTCGGTCTGGGCCGTCGGTCCATACGTGTCTGTAGTGAATTAATATTGGTGTCAGTTCAATGTATATGGATGGAAGTGTGATCCATATGGATATCAGTGGCCACCCACCTTTTCCAACTGGCTCAAAACAATTTTCTGACAATTTTGGCAATTTACTATTTTTAACAGTTTTAACTTCCGGGGCCATTTTGAGGGCCCAAATGAATTTTTTTTTAGTATAGAGCTCCTCAATCATAGCCAAAGTAATGATTGATCCCCCAAAATGAATATTCTCGACGATACCTTTCCAACGAGCTATCACATGCCTAAAACAGAGATCGTATGTAAAAGTTACGACCCTGGGAAGTTGATGTACTAACTTACCCAAACGGGGCCCACATGACTTTTGGCGCTTCATCTCCTAGGGTTAGGTTTTTGGATGTCTACGATTTTTGGCATTCTTTATTATTGTAAAAAATTCCTTCAGAGCCTCATTGTAACCTTCTTCTTTCAAATGCATGCTGCCATCACATCTCTTCTTAGAGATAAGCCGCCACCATTCCAACATGCTTGTTTCCGCTGCATTTTACAGTTTCAGCTTATTTGATTATTGAATAGAAAACTAGTTTTACTATATCTCTGTTATTTTGTGTTAAGCACCTGTTAATCATCTGTATTCATTTCATTCTTCTCATACAATCCGGATCAGTGATATCAGAGCGGTATGCTCCTTGTCGTCTTAATGCATGTCCCCAATGAGGTCGGAGTACAAAGAGTTGGGTCTCGAGCTTGTTTCTCTTAAGAACAGAAGCTCTCGCACTCCCAAGCGACCTCCCATGGCCGGAGAAAATAAAGATGATAGGACATGAGATCCTTTCAAACTGTTGATTGAGGAATCCCTCACGCAACAGAGGAACGAGATGATGGATAGTTTCATGCAAATCCTTCGACGACTACCAACAAGCAACACATCTTCTTTGAACGGAGGCGCCGCCCCCTTCAAGGTACAAATAAACTTTGATATTCCTACATTTGAAGGTCAGATAGATGCAGATGCTGTAGACAAGTGGTTGAATCTACTAGAAGGGTATTTTTCTGTTCATAAATTTTCGAATAGAGAAAAGATTACTTTTGCACTCCTCAAAGACGTTCCCCATGTCAAAGATTAGTGGGAAACTTTCTGTGAGCAAAAGGAAATAGAGGAAACCACATTATTTCCAGTCACAACCACCTGGGAATCCTTCAAGGATGCTATGAAGGAACAATACTACCATGTCGGAAGTTATGAAGACCTGTATGCCAAATGGACCACACTGCGGCAAGAAATATATCAAGCAGTGTTAGATTTCACAAATATCTTCCATACATTACGCACCAAGTTGGGTATCAAATATTAAGAGCAACATCTAGTGCTCAAGTATTGCGGAGCTTTGCATAGATACATCCAAACCGAAATGGAATTTCTGGACATCTCATTCTTGGGCGCGGCCTACCGATATGCTATCAAAATCGAGCAGAATCTCAAACAAAAGATGCGACAATTTGGGCCTGGGAACCCCTCACAACAAAAGCCAGGAAAGGGCGGCCCCAACCCACCGAACAAAGGACAGAGAAAATATGGACAATATCAAGACAACCAGTACAAGCTGCAAGTAAATAAGGACACCAAAAAGACAAAGAAAGATACCGGGAAGTGGTGCGACTTCCATAAGATCCCTTGGCATAACATTGCTGACTGCCGCTCAAAGCAGTCACCGGTGGCCGAAGTGAAATCCTATGAATAAGATGTGGATTTTGACTCCGAGACAAAACCAGAAAGGGGAAGACGAATCATTGACGTGGAACCCAGTGCCACCATTGCTACCACCAAGCTCCAGCCTGGTGAACTAGACGAGCCAGAAGAAGGAGAGCGCCTCTTCCATTCACATATGTGGGTAAAAGGCACCCCGCTGCACTTCATCGTTGATAGCGGTAGCTAGAAGAACCTCATATCAGCAGAGGCCTTCAAGCATCTGGCCTTGCCAACAATGCCGCACCCACAACCCTATACCATTGGATGGCTCCACCAAGGAAGCGATCTCCACGTCATCCAATAGTGCCGACTATCGTACAACATTAAGCCCTTTAAAGACGAGGTATTGTGTGATGTTTCTCCTCTCAAAGTTTGTGATGTTCTTTTGGGCCAACCTTATTTATGGAAACATCATGTTGTATATGAATCTAGGCCTCGTAGTGTTATTATTACTTTGAACAGGAAATTGTACAGGATACCCGAGGCAGTCCCACCTAGTGCTATTTCCTTGATCTCTGCTAAGAAATGCAATAAGGTCATCTCTCAGATGGGGAAGTTTGTCTTCTTCGTGATTCTCTCTCAGAATAAGTGAAAGATCACAGCCACATCCAGGGTCTCTGCAGCCGACCTCTCCACACAGTAGAAGCAAGTAGATAAGGTCGTGGAAGAATATTTGGATATCTTCTCCTCACCTACAGGGGTACCTCTGCACTGCCAGGTCAAGCACCCCATCGATATGATCCCCGACACACCGCTGCCCAATGGGCTAGTCTATCATCGCTCTTTGTTAGAGAATGAGGAGATCAAGCGACAGATCCAAGAACTGCTCCACAAGGGGCACATCCTCCCCAGCTCATCACCTTGCGGGAGCCCAATTGTGCTGGTACAAAAGAAAGATGGAACCTGACGACTCTGTATTGATTAACAGGCTCTGAATAAAATCATTGTTAGAAACCGGTACCCGATTCCACGAATCGATGACCTCCTTGATCAACTCATGGGGGCCAAATACTTCAGTAAGATAGATCTAAATTCTGGCTAGCACCAGGTCCCGATAGAACAGACAGATGTATGGAAGACAACCTTCAAGTCAAAGGAAGGGCTTTTTGAATGGTTGGTCATGCCCTTTGGTTTGAAAAATGCTCCAGCCACTTTCATGAGTATGATGGACGATATCCTGCAACCATTCACCAATATTTTTGTAGTGGTGTATCTGGATGACATTCTAATTTACAATAAGACTTGGGCCGAACACTTGCAGCATATTCAACAGGTTTTGCATACCCTGCGGCAGCACAAGATATACGCCAACCTGGAAAAATTCTCCTTCGGCATGGACAGGATCCATTACCTGGGCTACATCATTGATCAACATGGCGTACATGTGGATCTAGCCAAGATCCAAGTCATCCGTGACTGGCCAACCCAAGAAACACTCACTGAGCTTCAGAGCTTCTTGGGACTTGCTAATTTCTACCGCAGGTTCGTGTTGGGTTTCTTCCATATTGCATGGGCCCTTAGCCAAATAAACAGGGGTGGTGGTAAGGCAAAATTTACGTGGGGCCGGTCCCAACAACAAGCGTTCGATGATTTGAAGCAACGCTTGTGCTCAGCCCCAATAATTTAACTACCAGACCTGCAACATCCCTTTGAGATCGAGATAGATGCTTCAAACTATGTTGTGGGTGTCGTTCTCACTCAGCACGACCACCCCGTGGCCTATCATAGTGAGACACTGTCGGATACTGTCCGTAAGTACCCTACTTACGACAAAGAAATGTACTCCATTATGCAAGCATGCCACCAGTAGAGACAGTACATTCTTGGGAAGGAGACAATCATCCACACTGATCATAAGCCACTGCAGTTTATGTAGACATAGGGAAATTTGCAGAATGACCGCCACCAAAAGTGGTTCACATACTTGTAGCAATTCCACCTCAACATCAAGTATAAAAGAGGAAGCACCAATCACGTTGCTGATTGCCTCAGTAGACCGCCAGTCGTAACACTCACCACGATGCTAGACTCTTGTGGGCATGAGACATCTGGATGGCCCCAACTCTATGAGACAGACCCTGACTTCGCCACCACCTACCAAATGTTGGGTGCAAATGCAGTTGTCGATAATTTCCAACTTCAAGATGGGTTGTTGTGTTGTCTAGGCCATATCTGTGTTCCATCAAGTGAGCGAGCGAAGCTGATCTGGGAAGGCCACTACAGTCGGGTGGCAGGACACTTCGGCGTCGAAAAGACAATGGCGATGCTACAGAAACATTTCTACTAGCCGAAACTTCGACAGGAGGTCGACAAGTATATCAGGTCCTGCACTACCTACGTTATTGCCAAACCGACCACTAAGAAATAGGGCTTGTACACCCCTCTTCCTACTCCTGACAGGCCATGGGAATCCATCTCAATGGACTACATGTCGGGCCTCCCATCCACCAAGCGGGGAAATGATTGTGTTTTTTTGATTGTTGATCGCTTTTATAAGATGACGATTTTGGTTGCCTGGAAGAAGAGCATCACGACAGAGGCCACTGTCAAGCTCTTCTTTGAACGAGTCTGGGTACATTTTGGAATCCCACAAACCATTGTCTCAGATCGGGATAGTCGATTTCTCAGCACATTCTGGTTGAGCCTCTG
>JZKD02S2360662.1:239580-257186 GCA_000966675.3 Picea glauca | reverse complement strand
ATTTTGTAAGACAGGTCATCGATGAAGGTGGAGTCTCTCTTGAAAAAGTGCATACAAAAGAGAACTGTGCAGACATGTTCACAAAACCAGTACTGTTAGAGAAGCTACAATGGTGGTTGGCTTCTCTTGGCTTGCAGAAAAGGTGATGAACAGAAGCAGGAGAAAGGTATCAGGTTAATTGTTGTCAAGGTGGAGATTGTTGGAAACGGTGACAACAACTCATCCGTGAATAGGATTCTAGATCCTATAAACCAGGATTGGTTGTAACCAATGCACCTAAGTTAAAATATGGATGAGATTACATTTAATAGTCAGTTTCTAATATATTGCTATAAATTTGTATGCCCGTAGAGGCTGTGAGTGTGTCAGAGAGGAGTGAGACCTGACTGTGATCTCCATTAGCTGAATAATAAGATGACCGATACCTATGCTTGGTGGACGTAGCCCAACATTTGGATGAACCATGTAAATTACTGTGTCTTTTTGTCTGCATGTATTGATTGTCTTATGATAATTTGTGTTTTCCGCATTTGCAAATTACAACACATGCATATACAATGGATCTAAAAGTCAGTATATAGAGAGATGTCCATCAGACCCTCCATGCGGTGCCATGATTCTAGGAGGGCTTCGAACATGAGGACAGTCCGTGACAAGATGACCAAGCTCACCATATCAATTGCAAACTAAGCTATTCACACAATCTCGAGCCAAGGTTCGCGCCGCGGAGGAACACCTTGGGTTCACCAATTTGCAGTTACCACAGACACCCAATTGAAAAATCGTCACAGACCCAATTGTATAAATCATAGCTGCTGCAAATCTGAAGAATCCCAGCCAAGTTTTGAGCTCTTAGATCATTTTTTCCCTTTGACAACGACAAGAAACTCTCCTCACTTCTATTGAGCAATATTTATTGTGTTGACTATCATCAGAGCGAATCTGACCTCAGTAAACACTTCATTGACAATGAAAGGGATTCGTTCTTGCATCAAAATATGGTTGAGAAGAGTTGTTTGCACGCGCAACAAACTATCGCCAACCCATCTTCCATGAAAAAAAAATATCAACTCTTGGTGCCTCTTTTCCAAAATAGAATATTGAAGTGTAGATATCATTAAACACACAAAAAATAACTTTATTGAATTACTTAATATTTACAATATGTTGTGACTCTATTATATGTTGGAGAATAATGGCTAAATGTCATAGATAGAAAATTGTTAAAACGAATTACTATTATAAATTTTGAGTGGTTTTAGATCCACACATTTAAAAATTGTTAGGAGGTTGTTAAAAGGCCATAACCTATAAATTTGTATGCAATTTATCAAATTAATACATAAATTGTGTGAGCATAATCTTATTTGTGAAACCTTGTGGCCTCATGAGCTTGATTGATCTCAATTTTAATTTGGTATCAGAGCCGTGGAGTTGCTGCATCACATTGTTTAGAAGGTTTGTTCAGAAGAGCCGAAGAGTCGGCTGCCATTGTTTGTGTGTAGCCTGGAGTTTCCATCGTTTTTTAATACCTGCAAAAAAGAGCCGTGGATAAAAAGGAGTTGTTGTTGCAATACAATTTGTGTGGAACCACCTTCCAAAGGAGAGCCACCGTTGCCTGCTTGTGAACAACCCGCGTGAGAGCTCGTGTGAAGGGTTGAAGCCACCGCTGGACGTGTGAGTGTGCAGGAGCCATCGACTGGTGTGCGTTCCTCCTGTTCGAAACTTAATTTGTTTTGGCGTCGCCTGAGAGATCCGGATTCCTGTCCACTGAGGAACAAATATTGAGATACAGATTCCTGTCCACTGAGGAACGGATAGTGGGAACGGATATATATGCTGTCCACCGATAATTGCCATCGTGTATGGTAATGCTACCGTGAGACTGTAGTAAAGCCGTGGGACGTGTGAAGGATTGGAGATAACAGATACAGTGCATTGAAATTTCCCGTAGATGAGTGGATTGCAGTGAAGACGTCGCTGGCATAGAGCTACCTTTTCCAGTGAAGAGCCATCGTTTTTGGGAGAGAGCTGCCAATTTAAATAGAGTTGGTCAGTCGCTGTTTTTTTTGTCTCCCATAGAGCCATCACTGCCATAATTCATTGCCACTGCCATAACTTTTGTATGCGCCATCGACTGCCATCTTTTTCAGTGAATAGAGCGCTGCCACTTTACAAATTCGTGAAGGCGATTTCTGTCTTGTCCGGTGAAGGCGTTTTTTGCCACTTTGCAAATCTGGTTTGACCATCCGACCTCTTAAGGGTTCTCGGTTCGATTCCGGGTAATTAAATCTAAATTTTACCATTTATGGTCAAAGTTTCATGAAGCAGGAGTCTATTTGGTGCAGATTTGAGCCTTTAGGGTTTTCAGGTGAATCTAGAGGTTTTTAGAAAATCATACATTGTTTCCTAACAAGTCTCGGAAAATATACAACAAGCCACGAAAATCACATCAAAGATCCAACAAATTCACAGCAACTGTTGGAATTGCTTCGTAAATGCTCGTAACAAGGGTACTGTAGTACTGTGTTTGACAACATAGTTTGTCGATAATGAGATGGATCATTATTTTTTCAGAGAAACATCATATATCAAGAATAGCGGATGATTGACAAATGTTGAGCCAACATGTGGAACCAAGGACTTGGGGAGAATGTTTTTTCTGTGCATGAGAATTTGTTGTTTAAAAAATTAGCCGGTAGCCAGAAGTATCACCTGAGTTCTAATGCGTGGAGACCCTTGCCCGTGGAGAGCGTTGATAACTGAAACTCTAAGCCATGCTAGAATCCAGTAGAAAGTGAAGTTGTCATGGGTAAGCAAAAGAGAATTAAACAACTCCAGAGAGAGTTGAAACACACGAGGAAGAAAAATTAGCAAGAAGAGTCATATGTGCTTTCAGTTGAAGAACCCATAACAAAGGAAATATATTTTACAGAAGAATATGAAGTGTTTCGAGTTGTTGCTAAGGAACATGTACCTGATCAATGAAGAAAAGAATATAAAGAAATCGGTGAAATATTGAAAATACTAATGTAGGTAAAATTTTTAAGCTTTGGCCATTTAAAATGGAAGGTAATGTATGTAAAATTTTTAAGCTTTGGCTATTTAAAATGAAAGGATTATTTGGTTCAATAGATTAATGACAATTTGTTTAATATGGTTTGATCAATTCCTATGATAAGAGAAAATATAAAATAGCCTTATATCTTATCAGTTCAACATTGGATACAAGTATTTTGTCTTCTATTTTATATGAATTTGATCATATAGACAATGCAAAAATGTTATGGGATATTCTAGAAATGAAATATAGTGAAAAGATTGCATTTACTTATGAGAAAACTTCTTAAGTTGATGGTGAACCTGTAGAAGGTGTTGAATCTCACTGTGGTCAGTCGTATGTGGATGATGATGATTGTAATGAAGAAAATGCCATTGGGGCAATGTATGACGAGGAGAACATGTCAAATGAAGATTGGTTGAAGATTAAGCAAGAAATACAATATATTGATAATTTGCTAAATGTAAGACGACACCTGCTTGAAACAATGAATGATGAAGAATCTGCAGCAATAGTGAATGTTGTAGAGGAAATAAAAAATTGTGTGTTAGATGATGTTGTAGACAACGTCAGTACCGAAGCTGCAACAACAGAGCTGGGAGCACCGATAGAAGTAGACAACAATGAAGAAGAGCACCCAAATGCAGTGTGAAAAGATTTTGAAGAAGATTTGAAGTTCCTTGAAGAATGGCTTGAAAAGAGACAACTTACTGAAGACTACGCGGTCATTGAAGAAGGAAAAATTGCATCACAGATACACAAATTGAGTCAATTTATGATGAAAACTCAATGGATATTGGAGAAGAAGATGTTGAAATTGAAGAATTTTTATGAAGTGGAGCCTTGAAGAAATCAAATTCTATTATGAGTTAAGGTTGCAACAAATTGATGATCAAAAGCTCAATGGTGAAGAGAAAACAACAGAGAATGGTATGTGGCAGCAGTTCACATACAAACAATTTCGAAGAAAAAGTTGAAGAGGACAAACATGGACAATTTGGAGTAATTTTCAGATTGATGACAAACACCAACAAGAAGATTAAGCATAAGAAGCTGAACATTGAATTTTGAGCAAAAGAGGAAGACTTAAATTGAAGACTAAGACTGACATGCATGTTATGTATTTTTATTGTATTAAATCCATTTCTCCATTAAGGGGGAGTGTTCGAGAATAATGACGAAATGCCATAGATAGAAAATTGTTAGAACAAATTACTATTGTAAGCTTTCAGTGGTTTTCAGATCCACACATTTAGGAGGTTGTTAGAGGCTATCATAACCTATAAATCTTTACGCAATTTATCAAATTAATACATAGATTGTGTGAGCGTAGTCTCACTTGTGAGCCTTTGTGGCCTCAATGATATTGAGGTTGATTGATCTCAATTTTAGTTTTATATAGAGTTCACATGTTGTTATTAGATCTAACTTATTCCCAATATAGAAGGAGAGGTTGAGAGAATATCTCAACCACACCAACCTAGGAGTAAACTTAGTTGAACCAAATCTCTCAAATCCAACTAACTAACAACCTCCTAAATAATCCATTCAAACTACTCACGATAGAGATTGATTCTACCTTGCAATAACTAAATACATTAGAAAATATATTCTCCTCACACATTATTAAGACAAGTAGGAGTTGCATATTCCAACAATTATTTGGATTCATAATTATGTAAATTTCAAAGTATCAAGTTCATCTTAAACATATACATATAGATACAGATTATCATCTAAAAATTCCACGTTCTTGCAAACCTTTTCTCAAGTTTCTCACTCTAAAGGTGGTCTCTAGGGATTTGATCTCTCTGGATGCATAATAAATCAAGAGTTAAAATAGAACTACACTAATGTAAATGTACTGCTACTAAAAAAAATCTTTAAATTTAAATGGATAATCCTTGATTTTCTTTTATTCATGGACCATTCCAAAAAATAGTGAAGATCATAATTCCCTTCAATATTCCTTTCCCCTTTTTAAAAATATGCTAATAATAATCGTTTTTTACTATTAATAATTTAACATATTTTAAAAAAACTATTAATAATTTAACATATTTAAAAAAACTATTAATAATTTTCATTTTTTTATTTATATTAAAATTGGATAGATGTTTGAACAAAACCTAATTATAAACAGAAAGTACACCTATTGACAATTGGCACATTTAATAGGTTTTTAATGCTTAATCAGTTTTGTATGGACAAGATTAAATATTGATGGAATATTCGTAGTCGTCCCAATAAATCAATGGTTGTGATTTCAACCACTAACTTCCTCACTATTATAAAAACATCAGTTTACATGTTTATTTTTTTACTTTTACTTAATTATATTTAAAATTTACTATGGTGGCTAGCTAATTGCCACCTCTAAATAATTAATTTTTCATTTTGCTCTGAATAATTAACGTTTCGTTTCATTTTCTGGACCAATCCAAAATTTTCGAGCGTCCTGGGCTCTTACCACGTCTACGTGCAATGACGAATTTGAAGAGCGCGGATAATTCTATTTCTCAGAAAGTCGGATTTTGGATGAAGACGGTGATTTGTTTAAAATTCATGCTAATCACAAAACTTTTCAATAATCCTGAACCTCGAAGTTTTCAGATTGACTCTGAAATTTTGACCTAGGTGTGTTGTGAATCAACACTTCTATAAATCGAAAACTTAGAACCAATATATAAACAACCAAAACCTCCATTTCAAGATAAACATAATTCTCCACAAGCTGAAGCTGTGGAGAAATGTGATAGTTGCCTATGAAACACCTGGCTGACAAACTTTCTTCGTCTAGCTACAGCCCACCAGTTGCGCTTTTTGTGTTCATTTGGGTTACAGCCCACCAGTTTGCGCTTTTTGTGTTCATTTGGGTTTTCATGCAGTGAATTAGAGTTTGCCGTTTGCGGTTTCATTTTTTTTTTCTAGACCATCAATCACGAGTTTGCTGCTGTGCTAGTTAATGGATAATGAAATATACAATACAATCCCTTGTGTACCCTCTTAAATTATGAATATTTAAAATTTATACTAAATACAATGTCAATTTTGATACTCTTCAAAATCCTAAACAACAACAAAATATAATTGATATAATGAAATTAATATATACAAACCCACTCGTCTTTCTTGACTAGATGATAGATAGATTTTTGTGCATGAACAACAATTTCCTTCAAATAACGATTCATGAAATGTTTCTTTATTTCTAAACTTGTTTAATAAAATATTGTCTTTTAAATTTATTTCTTTACTGTTTTACTTGATTTAAATATAAAATTATTTAATTTATTTTTAAATATTTATTTAGTAATATTCTACTAATCTCACACTCAAAAATATTATTTTTTTAATATTTTTAAAGTACTCTCGATCTTACAGTCCATTGAAAACCGAGTATACGGAACAAACATGTTTGCTGATCTTTCTTCCGTCGCCCTGGGATCATGGGCTTTCAACATAAACACTAATCGTCTTTGCATCGATGGAATCCCTCGGAAAGCCTACGGTATTCAAGCATGAACGTTACTTGCAAAACACACCTACTATTTAACACTACAAATCTTGAATTTTAGGAGTTCTACTTTTTCTTAAGTCATTTCAATGAATCCACCATGAAATTGGTTGAGTGACTTTAAAATAAAACGACAATAATATCTTCGAGGAAGTGCTTTTATACAAATATCTCAATATTAATATTGATTACAAGGTCAATTGAAATTATAACATTGAGAAAAGGATAAATGGAGGGTGAAAAGTTTATTATCGGTTTGAAAACAATGGTAAATTGACAAACCTTTGGCTACAGGATAAGAAAAAACTCATTTTTTAGACTCTCATAACTCTTTTGTTCTTATATGGATGTGAAGTTTGGGGATGCAGTGTCTCTAGAGAATGTGGAGAAAGATAGAGCAAATCCAAAATTATTTTAAAACTTATAATCTCAAAATTAAAGGCAATACACCCTATCCTATCCTCCTCATAAAGTGAACCTTTTCCCCATTGAAAGCATGGCTATGATTAAGTATTTAATGTACAAGAACAAGATAAACAACATGGACGAGAAGAGGCTCCCCAAAATTGCTTCAAATTCTAGCCAAAATCACCAACAACTCAAGAGTGGATGGCATAAAGATGCCAAGTCTTGGCCAAATCATTGGGAAATAAATGAAGAAGTTATTATGCAAAATACAAATAATATTAAAAGTATTATTACATCTAAACTTAAGGAGAATTTGTGGTACGATAAAGAATTAGAGGATGAAAGAAAGTTAAGATACTATAAGGAGGTGGTTAACCCTAAACCTAGAAGATAAAAAAATATCTCTTAGTTTTGACTAATGTAAAGAAAAAAATCAACATTGCTAAAATAAGGAGAAACTCTCACGAGCTACATAGTGAAACTCTGTATTGGACAATTATGAAAACACCATGGAATGAAAGAATCTGTCACCTTTGTGACACTAAGAGGGTTGAAGATGAAAACCACTTTCTCTTAGAGTGCCTTGCATATACCCAAATTGGATCACAACTTCAAAATATGTGTCACAATACCGACTTTCCTAACCTTCTAAGTCATCAAAACTATGGTGATTTTGGAATGCTTCTCTTAATGATTTTCGAGTATAGAAATAACATTCTAAAGAAATCTAAGTAATCTATTACCTTTCTTAAGGTTCAATAGATCAATTTTGGTCTCAATGGACATTAATCATCATCATCATTATCATAATTATTAATAATTTTGGTTTTAAAATTATGGTGGAAGCCTTGAGAGTCCAAGTTGGAGCTAGCTAAGATAGTTGTTGTGAAAAAAATATTGAACATTATTAGAAAATGGAGTGTGTAGTTTTCTTACACTATCACAGTATTGGTGCGATGTGGATTTGGGCTCAGTGCACACTTCCGCAGTGTGGCCTACAACCCACACCACATTGTTAAAGTGTGGATGACAAATGTGACATCTTAATAATATACAGAGAGATCCTCATAAGTCCTTTGATCCTGATTGGATTTCGTTCCCCTTGCGAGAGGAGGGGAGGGATTTGGTGTTTTCTTCAAGATTTTGACAAAGGATTTAGAAGGTTCAATGTGAACCCTCATTGATGTCTTTGGCTCTTTTTCCTCATCCTCTTTTTCCTCTTTTATTTCCTTCACCTCCTCTTCTTCCTCATCTTTATCTTTTGCTTCCTTTTCTACTAGAGAATTAATCTCAAGATCCTTGGGGATGGATTTATGCCATTATTAGAGAGTAATGATCTGGGGTTGGTTTCGATTGCTTCCTTTTCAGATTCTTTCTCCAAGTCTTATGGATTTACTAAACCCTTTAGATTCCAAAGAACTTCAAATTTATTAATTCTTGAGGTGGACATACCCTCTTAGGATGCCATTGATTGAGGTGGCCTCTTTTGCTTAGAATTCATGTTCCTGCTTGAGACTGTCTTGAATTCAAGCTCTTCTCTTGACTTTTTCTTTGACAAAGCTTGCTCCTCTTGGGTTTTTGGACAACTTTTAGAAAAATGTCTATAAGAATGACAAATATTGTACATGTATGGAATCCATTCATAATCTAGGATTTGATGATAGCTCTACACCTCAATATTGATTTGCAGATCCTATGGGAGTCCCTTCTCCAAATCCACTACCATGCATATTCTTGCACAAGAAAACAAATTTCTTGTTGGTTTTATTTGCTCAATGAATATGCCTAGTTTATTTCCAACGTCTCCAAGAGTGTAGTGATCCTAGAAAATTAAAGGAAGTTGAGACAATTTAACCCACACTAGGTCTGTAATAATTTCTTCTTTTGGATTGAAATATAGGGATCACATGGCAAAATTCCCCTAGATCCCATAAAATATGGTCCAAAGTAGAATATCAAATCCTTCTCTTCTTTATTAAGAAAAATAAAATAGCCATGTCGAGAAGAAAAATATGATACCTATCCTTTAATATTGGGAGACCATTGCTTGACCACCCAAGTTTCCACATATTTTGGACTAGACCAAAGGCCTATAAAATTTCCTATCAGAGCACGCTTAGAAAGAATGAGGGATTTCCTTCTTGTTTCAAAGATGGGAGGTCCATCTCATGAATGACTTCCAACTATTTTGCAAACCTCCTTTGATGAGGATAATTTCTTTTATGGGGGTTTGAAGACATGGGTAGAGATAAAAATGATTATGATTCTTAATTGTTAGCATCTCCCATCTTAAACAACTCAAGTTCTGAAGGAGACAATGAAAGGATTCATTACTGGAATCAAAACCTTGCACCCTTGAATACTTAGTGCATATTTGTTATAGCTTACGGTAACTTTGTCTCAAGTTGCAACGTTCAATAGATTTAAATCTAAACTCTATGCCCTTAAATGAGGAGACGATGGATTCCTTGTGGCTTATCTTGTCCTTTGAATCGAGTGGTGGCTAGGATAAACCTTAATTGCTGTGTAGATCATCCTTCTAATGCGTCAACATAACTTCACATTTAAATAGATATCTTTTGTTATAAGTTGAGACATAATTGGAATTTGCGTGGCCAAATCCTTTTGCTTTGTTGTTGTTGTTGTTTAATAATTTAATAATTTTTTTTTTTAAACTTTTGTTTATGAATGTGTATTTTCCTCTTTTCCAATTTTTATTTTTTCTTTTATAATTTATAATTTTGTGTTGTTGATTTTGTTGCAATGGTACAAGTTATTAGGGCTTATGTTTAAAAAATGCTACAATTTTAAGCCTGAAAAAATGAGTGCTATTGGTAGTAGTACTTTTCAATTTGGGAGTTGATTTTAAGTTTTGGTTGTAATGGTACCAATTGTTAAGGTTATGGTTTGAAACAAGATATAATTTCAACTTAAAAAAAGAAGAAGGAAAGTTTGCTCTTGGTAACATCACTTGTTGATTCATGTGTTGATTTTAAGGTTCTTATTAGCAACAATATGGATTTTTAAGATCATGGTTGAAAAGGTTGTATTTTTAACCTTGAAAAAAGGGGGTGCTACTAGTAGCACCACCTTTTGATTCGAGGGTTTATTTTTGTGTTTTTGATGCAAAAATATGAGTTTTAAGGGTAGAGTTCTTGTTTTGGGATGATAGTTCTCGTTAAGTTGGTAACTATGTTGCACATTATGTCTTTTCATATGATGTTAATGCTGATGTTGTTTGATTTATAAAATGTATTGTGTATGTTAATGACTAACATAATTAATGATTTCTTTGTTTTTAAATCAAATTTGAGATGTATCATTCATTGAAATGTGAGATGCCATATAATTTTAACTCTAGTTATAATCATTTAAAGTCATTTTTTTGTGGTAATCATTTAATTTATTGTCATTATATAATGTTTAACCATTTTTCAAGGTGAATTCTTTGTTGTGTAAGAAGATACAATATGTTGATTAAACATATTTACAATCTTGAATAAATGATTCAATCATTGTTGTCCTGATTAATATTTTAAATCAGGTTTTTTTGGATTAAATTATATATTTTTAATTTATTCTTAAATATGTTTACTAATTTTTTCATTAATTTTGATAAAATTAAATTAATTATAGTTAAATCTAACAAAATAATTATTCCTCTAATTTTATATAGTGACAACATTATGCATATTAAATTGCGAAAACAATTTTTTTTCCAGAAGAAAAAAAACTTTTGTATTCATAGGAGAGTATACATGTTGCAGTATTTCATGTCAAGCTTCTATAGGATTTCTTCAGGATCTATACAACCTATACATATTTCTACTTCAAAACAAGCCTTTTAAATATTTTTTCAAAATCTTCTACAAGTTGTTCAAACTCTCCAAAAACATATACAACCTTACAAAAATAAAAAATTATTCAGAGACAAAATTCCATTGCTTCAGTTTCTGTTCCTTGAAAGAACTCATAAAAACCAAAGGCTCCTTTATGCATCAACAATGCTTCCTTTGAGAGTTCATCTGCATTTGTATTGAGTTCCCTCAGAATGTACTGGAAGGAAAGCCATTCAAAGTCTCTAAAATTAAGCTTGATGTCTCTTAGAAAAGAGGCCAACCTGGGGTTTTGAATATTATTGATACCCTTTTCCCAATCGATCACCAACTTGGAGTCGCCAAAAACTTGTAGCTTTGACAAGTTTTTTTCTTTTGCAGTTTCCAGGAGGTTCCATAGTGCTATAAGTTATGCTCTGTTATTTATTCTTGCCCCTTACACATATCTAATGTGAATATAATGGTCGTAACTGATGAAAATAACCACCCCCACTCTGCAGGATGGAAGGTGTCCTTGACTAGCCCCGCCAAAGAATCCCCAAGGGATGGTGTAATCAATGGGAGGTGGGATTATTATCTGACATTTACTTTCCCTTAGTTCTACCTTGAACTCTTCTGCATGACTAAGCGAGATTGTTGCAGAGACCTCTGGAGGAACAAAATTATCTTTAAAAACAAAATTGTTTCTGGCCCACCAGATGTTCGAGATCATGATACATGGGAGACCTGCATACAAGGATATTGATCTGTCTTGGATCCAAGATCTGAAACAGTCTTCTATAGAGCCTTGGTTCGAATTGTCCTTAGCTTTTAGCTGATCTTTTATTAACTGCATAACCTTCCCTATGTAGGGACATGAGATAAAAAGATGAGTAATTTTTTCTTGATTTTCTTTGCAAAGAAGACATATGTTGGGACCACACCATCCTCTTCTAAGGAAGTTATCCCATGTCAACATTTATTGTTTAGTGCAAGTCATAGCATTAATTTACATCTGGGAGGAGGTTTGAGTTTCCAAAGGGGCTTCCACCACCATTTTGAGTGTATCACAAAGTTAACTTCTAGCCAGGCTTTGTATCCCAGTTTGATTGAGTAGGAGCCATTCTGCAGGTTTTTTGACCAGCATAGAGAGTCTTCAGAGTCTCTATTCACAGAGATAAAATTTTCGCATAAGAGGGAGATAAAGGAGTTCCATTCATCTCACATTGTTTTAGGGAGATCAAGAGAATATGTGCTCTTTCAACCCAATCTCCCTTGAATCTGGGGAAATCTATTGTTTAGATCGCTCAGGAACCGAAGGTTTTTATCCTTGATAAATAAGAGTAGGTGAAGAGAAAATTTGTAGTTGTTTTCCGCTCCCAACGATGGGTCTTCTCCCAATCTTACCTTTTTCCCGTTTCCAATATGCTAGACCATCTAGTTAGGGGGAAGATTTCCACAAGATCTTTCCATACAATTGATCCTTTGGTAGATTTCATAGGCCATCGAAACCATTATGAAATGGATAAGTTGGGAAAAATATTTGGAGTTCATAACTCTTACATAAAGAGAGTTGTCGAGGGTTAGTCTCTAGAGATTCCTTCCCACTAAGGCTCGATAAAAAAGATGAATGTTATTTAAACCTCATCCACCCATTTCTTTAGGTGCATCGATTGATTTCCAATTGGCTAGATGAGTGCCTCCAGGAGAGTTATGTCCCGCCCATATAAAATGAAAGCTTATACGATGAATATGATCTAAAACCCCTTTAAGAATTGCAGCAGTAGAGTTCCAGTATACGAGAATTCCTTCTAAGACTACTTTAATTAACACTAGTCTTCCTCCTCTACAAAGGGGTCTATTGACCCAGATGGTTATTCAAGCCTCAAATTTTCTAATTAACCAACTCTAGTCTTCTTTCCTATAATTTTATGGTTTTAAGTTGAAGCCTAGGTATTGTTGACGGGCATTTATGACACTCCATCAATGCGAAGGGAAGTTCCGGTCCAAGGTTGTCTAGTTAACCCAAGCTATTTAAAATAACCTACCTTGATGGGTTTTGTGGCTCCGTTAGCCAATGAAAACACTAAAGTAAACTAAGAAAGACACAAACTATATATCTATACAATATCACTACGTACATTAACTGATAAGACTATGTATTAATATATATCTAGGATACAGTCTTATTATATACAATATGTATGTACAGATACAAGGTTTGCATAAAGCCTTGTGAAAATGAAAGTTTTACTACTGAAAACAAGTTTGAGTAAGATATAAATCTAAGGAAATCATTCTATAACTATATAGCCACAAACAACAAAATGAACAAATAAGATCCATAATGATATAACTATAATGAACAAAGAATTTAAATTTTGAATGATTTAATCATTACTCATTCATAAAGTAAATAAATTAACTAAAAGAAAAAATAACTAACATGATGTTGATCTGCGGTAAAGAAAAAGTAATAAGATATTTGTCTTTCTGTGTAATGTAGGCTCTACTTAACCTGTTTCCAAGAAGAAATCTATGGCAATACGCAAAGAATGATATTTCCTGAAGTAACTAAAGGAATTTTATGTTTCGAAAGAAATATATAAGAAACATAAAGACAAATGTATTTTTCTCATGTGACTGTATATTATTCAAAATATGGATATGAAATCAACTCCAATCTCTGACAAATGATATAATCAAATTCAAACATTCGATGTAAAATCAAAATGTACAGACATTTGATTAGCCATTGAGATTATGATAACCAATAAATAATGGACCATGAAAGAGATAAACAAAACATGAAAGCATAAGTGTTGAACAGACTAAAGCTAATTCATAACATATATGTTTTCATGTCCATAAATATATGAAAGTAATATGAAAATAATCATAACGTACAGTTTACATAAGGACTAAAGCCAAAAAGCAAATTGTATTTCATATAATTCGTCAAAAACATAAGTCCATCTACAGGTCCCAAAAAGAATGCCCTTGTCTCTGGGAAAGCACCGGTATTTAAACCAAGACCATGATCTGTTTCTCATATCTTACAATATAGAGGAAGATCCATTTTAATAAAGTCTTTACTAAAAATTAACCAAAAAAATAGGCCTGTTGTGACAACCATTCAAAATAATTACATCATCAAAATATTCTTGAAACTGTTTTTAAAATGAAAATTACAAATTTGGAGAATCTCCAACTATTTACTTGTTCCTTCAACCTTTTCACATTGGTCTCCTTCACACCTGAGAGGAAAAATGAAATTTAAATTAGAAAAGAAATCAAATAAAGTAATTAAAGACAAGCTATATAATCTATGATTATGTAGCTAGTCTAATAAAAACCAAAATAAAACAATTTTAGTTATCACTAAACAAACCAAACGTAAATTCCAAGAAGAATGTTTACCCATTAAACCTTTGAAGAATAAACATGAGATGATTCTGAATTATTAACATCATTTAAATAGGTAGAATTTTTTATAATAATATCCCCTGACTTCCTGAACCTTTTTCCATCCCTGGGGGGAAATTGTTGGATTTTGGCTCTCAGATCCTTGTTTTCTCTTTCCAATACAAAATTACGAGCCATAAATTGATTTAGCTGAGCCTGAAGATAAGGGATATCTTGGTAATACCTCTAGATCCAATTATAACAATCCTCACAGTATAAAGGTTCCATATATGGGAGGGGTTACTTGTAGTCTGAAACATGGGGTCTTTTCCTATGCCATAACCTGAGCAAGACGCATTTGCAGGTATGGAACGTTGGAATAATCCCTTCGTGTTCATGATCGGCAACCATTACAATTCCTAGGACCTAAATATGTTTTAGGATATTGGTTATTCCTATCGGATGGGTTTTTATTCGGCAGGGTAGGACCAATAACTGACAAGCTTTAAAATCCACAGAGAGGAAAGGGGAAATGGAATTCCTCAAACGAAATAGATTTTTTTGAGAAATTTGTCTTTATTAAATGAGTCACATCTCTGAAATCGATTTGTTTATGAATAAAATTCCCTTGTGGAAGGTAAATGACCCCATTTTGAAGATGGGGTTTTCACGGTTTTGTCAAATTCATAACCGTTTGCGCATAATTCATCCCGAAAAATCATGTCTCTGTTATACAATTACGAGTTTGAACTCTGCTATATAATCACGGGTATGTAAAACCTCAAGGCCATTTGGTTCTGCACTACTATAGGAGCCATAGTTTCAAAGGTATGCCAGGAGGAAAAACAAAATTATTCATGAGGTGAAAAATGTTGTGACACCAGTAGATCAAACCAATAAATAATGAATGAGGTTAGGCGAACGTACTTGATGTCAAGCACAAATTCGAAGGTCTGGGAGTGTTCTCCCATTATTTCCCACTCCAAGAACTGATTATTTCTCGTAAGCCAGAGGATAGGGAGATCGAACACCATGAAAACCCATGTAACCCTCACAAATTTCCACAAACTAATAACCCAATTCCGAGGAGATTAACACACATAGTGTAATGATTCATTTTGATGGTGGACAGGTCAGGGTATAGGAGTTTTTCATCATTAACCATTAAATTGTGATATGACGTATGTAAGTGCTAAAGGGACATATCGAAAAGGTTAAGAGAGGCGAGGTTTAAAATTTTTGCATCCAATTCATTTATTAAACATATTAAACAAGGTTTCAATGCATACATTAACCCATGGATTCTTTTAAAGGAAAAATCCATACCCTTTTTAAGATCGAGCTAAGTTCCTAGGAGGAGGTCCATACTTAGTCTAACAATATAATTCATGGTATTTTAATTAACAAAAAGTCTTCCATATAGATATAGACTAATTGAAGCGGGAAAACAAAAGTTACAAACTAATACAAAGGGAAAAGATTACGAGATTTCAGTTGAATGTTTGCACAAGATAAAGGTCTCAATTTCGTGCTTTGCAGTCATGAAATTGAAAAGCGAAAGAAATCAACAAATCATATGATCATGTTCTCGTAATAATAAAATCCAAATTCAACAATCACACCTTCACAAAAGAGACCCAATCAATCTGATGAAAATAGATATGTTGGACAAGAAGTTTAAGAAGTGATTTTGTGTTTTAAAGGGAAATGAAAACAAAATGCTAGTTGGGCAGCCAATAGTTACTTGAGTCCTTCAGAGAGAGGTTTTCTTTGGGTAGGAAAGGTGTTGGTGATGGAGGACTCTTATGCTTCCACACAATGATTAATAATTAGACAATATTTTTCCATATTTACATTCATTCTCGTAGCGCTACAAAAGAGGTTTATAATATTTTTAAAGGAAATCAAATTCCTCTAAGAACCAAATAAGCTGCAAAAGATGTCATCTACGAATAAAAAATATGTTACTGATTCATGTTCAGAGACTGCAATTCCTCTCAGGAGGCCGTTGGGCCTGACATCCTTTATCAGTTTGCTTAGTGCTTCTACAACAATCAAGAATATAAAGGGAGAAAGGGGGCATCCCTGACGGATTCCTCTGGATGCTTTGAAGAAATGGGACAAAGATTCATTTATAAGGATGGAAAAGGAAGCACTTTGAATGCACCCCATTATCCAATTGACATATTTCAATATGATGCCCATTTCGATAAGGTCTAAAAGAAAAAAATTCTAGTTTAGTAGGTCATAAGCTTTGGAAAGATACAATTTTAGGATGGTTTCATTAAGATTATTTTTTTTGACAGAGTGGAGCACTTCTTGAGTGATGGAAACCACGTCATGAATATGTCTATTGTGTAGGAAGACAAATTGTTCTTCCCCAATGAAATCACATAGCATCGGTGTTGGAAGCAGGCCAAAGCGGAAGGAAAGGTTATTTTGGGAAAGAAGGCATGCACGAGGAAAGAGACAACTAGAAGGAAAAGCGCATGCATGGAAGACCTAATGAAGGTAGGGTTAGGGTTTTGGTAATGTATTGTAATGACTAAAAACCATAAATGTATAAATTGAGATACCTAGGTCTCAGAGCGGGGTTAGCTAGGCATTACCAGTCATTATTATAGAGATGATTGTTGTAGTGAGTCAATATCTAATATTTTCTTGTATGACCCACTTTTGTAAGTTGTTGAGATAGAGAGGATGGAGGAGGGTAGATATTGAGGGTTAGATCACAGGCTGAGGAGCCTGGTGTGGTCTAGTCCGCTTCATATAGATCTTACCCCACTGAGAAGAGTTGTAAAGCGCATGGCACTGTAATGAAGAACTACTATAATAAAAGAGAGAAGAGCCACACTAGTACATATGACCAAATTTGCGACGATTTTTCGTTGATATTGCCACACTTATTCGTCGCAATTTCCACGAAAGCTGAGACTTTTTTTCATCACTTTAATTTCGTCGCTATATCCACAATCCAGGTGTTCGTGGAAATATCGACGAAATTATCTCTCCATGTGTCATCACCATTAAGATCGGTTAACCCTATGCATCATCGAAATTAAAACGAAACTTTGTCGCAATTACAATGAACAATCGGGGCAATTACGATGAAACTTCGTTGCAATTGCGACGAAAATTTATGCCAAGCCAAAAGCTTACGATGCAGGTGTTGTATGTGCGGCGAAAAACTGTGGAAACTTGCAACAAAAATCCATGGTAATAGCGATGAAAATGTATGTCAAGACCAAACTTACGACGTAGATGTTGTATGTGCGACGAAAAACCGTGGCAAATTGCGACGAACTTTCGTCCCTATTTCCACGGTTGTTCAAAATAAAAATTTTCTTTCACGACCTATCGTCGATATTGCGACGATGACTTTAAATTTAAAAAAAAAATT
>JZKD02S2360662.1:195648-230959 GCA_000966675.3 Picea glauca | reverse complement strand
AAAAACAAGCTACATGAAATTTGGACATTTGAACAAAAATTTACAAGTTAAATGAGTACATCAATAAAAAATAGCATACTAACCTTGCAAGTTCAAAATCTGAGCTATGTAGATCAAGAATTGGATTTTTTCAACTAGTGGGTGACGGAAAAAATAAACAGCTCAAACAAAAGCCAAGAACAGTGTCACAACTATAGAAATTGTGTCACAAATTCTATTAAAGTCACGTATATATAGATCAAATAGTCAACTAGTCGTTAACACCGACCAATGAGATAGGAAAAATTTTCACCGCTATTGCCACGAAAGTTCGTCGCTATTGCGACGAAAATATTGACTAGGTTAAAATAAGATTTTCGTGGATATTGCGACGAACTTTCATGGCAATAACGACGAAAATCCCGCCCTGTTAAAAAAAAAGATGAAACGAGTGGAAGCGTGAAAAAATTTCGTGGAATAATCTGCCCATATGTAGTAGTGCCTGATCTTTGTGGACGTATCCCAGGAGGGGGTGAACCATGGTAACATCTGTGTTATGTGATTGAATGCATGTGTGTTCCTTTATTTTCTTCAAGTAAATATTGCTATGTTGAATGAATGAGTTGTTACAAGTCCTTCATAGTCGTAAATAATAGTGCATTGTGTTTACTAGTTACAATAGAGTTCAGTATACAGTTCTCATCTCTCTCACTCAAGCTTAGGCTGCAAACACATAAGTATTGTAGCCACCCATTAAGACTATCTCGGGTGAGATGACGCAGTGCACCTCGTGCGCTATGTTGCCTTTTGGTTTACCAGAGGGGCCCATAGTTTTAGAGGCTTTGTTGGAAACCTGAATGGACATGAACCCTAGGTCATTAAACTCAGACATGACACATAAGTAAATGAAGCAATAACCAACAAATGGCTTTGTTTCCATTGGTAGGAACATGAGAGGATTGAGTAGATGCGAAGAGGCAGAGAAAAAAAATATTAAAGTAGAAAAGAAAGCAATGAGCTACTGGAAGGGGATGTTGACACTGTGGAATCCCACAAAAGTAGAGATCAAAACTTGGCTAAGAACAAAAGAGCTAGAGTTTTCATATAAAGATAACATAAAACCTAGAATAACACCCCATAAATATCTTGAGAAATACGTGTTTACTGATTTGCATGAAGTATTTTTCTATGATTTTTCACATTTATTGTAGGAGTCGATACTAAGGTTGAAGGATAACCATGCAAAGAACCAAATACAACAGTTAGAGTGGACCTTGGTACGGATTGAGTAGTTATAGTAGGTGAACAACAAGTTCACCCGTGCAATCGATTTTTGGCTTGACAGTATTGTGGCAGGCTTTATAACAGAGTTTGCAGTAGATACAATGAAGTCGTAGAGCATGGTGGAGCAAGATTTCCTATGTGGACCTTGAGGAAGGTAAATTAGATCGTTGTATACTTCTATTAAGATATTTTTATATAACAAAGGTGTAATGACAATGGAGTCAGACAACTAAACTTCTTTGTGTGCATGGGGGAAGGGGGGAAGCACTGACAGAAAGAGAAGAAATGGAAGGAGGAAAGGATAAGGAAAGAAGGAGGAACCCTTGGACCCAATCATGATGGATGATGACCAAATCAAGTGGATCATGGCGACAAATGGAAATAAATGTAGTGGAGTACCCTACCAATACAAGGTGAATGCCAAGAAGAGAGCTGTAGCTGCGAGGGAAGGCTTTGTGAGTGACAAGGAAGAGGTAGAGGATCTCTGGGATGTGGAGAAGATTGAGTAAATCCTGTGCACAACCTATGAGAGGAATACGAGAGGTCCAAGAATGGTAAGAGAAGGTAGAAATCCTATCCATATTAATGTCAGTGTGGAACCCATAAACCCATGTGCGACTAATACACCAAAGAGAACACCACTATTTAGACAACCGAAGTTCAGAAGAAAGACAACAGGAATTACATCCACACAAGCAACAACAACTGGAGGAATCAGTTTAGGCAACACTAGTCAAGTATCTACACCACGCAGAGGTAGTAGTTCACCATTCAGAATGGCAAGACATGATCCCACCATCAAGTTACCAGAATTTCAAGGAGAAGAAATAGAAGACCCGGAGAAACACTTGTTCATTTGTGTAAAGATCTGGGAAGCAAAACATATCATTGATGAAGATACTAAACTTGTGCAGTTAGCTATTGCGCTAAGAGGCCACGCACAAGACTAGTACATGAGTTTAGATGCAAACAATGCACCTAGGACGACAAGGACACTGACATACATTAAGAAGTTATTGATTAATGAGTTCCAGAAGTCGAGTTCAGAGGATCAGTACATGAATGAGATGATCAAAATTAGATAGAAATCGAGAGAATATGTATGGGAGATTGACTAGAGATTCAAGCGATTGAAGGGAAAGTTGAAATATCTCATGACCGATATGCAGCATAGGCACTTGTTTGTCAATTCACTCTTACCACACTTAAAATACCCATTGCGACAAAAGAATTTTCAGACATAGGTAGAGGCTCTACATGCAACCCTACAACTAGAATAAAAATAGTATCAATAGAGGGACCCAGCCATCGAGGAACTAAAGGAGGATTTGAAGAACTTAACGTTTCAGTTAAACTAGAATAAGGGCAAGGAAAAACGAGAAGTTGTTTGGTGCACTACATGTACAACGGAAGGACACCACAAGAATGAATGTCCAACATTCGTGCAGTATATGATAGCAGGAATGCCAAATCCATTACCAACATGAGGACTATGGTGCGAATTCTGTAAGAAACTGGCCACAATCTGTATCACTTCCTAATGATGTAGAAATACCATACAGTCCCAAAGAGTTCATATTGCAACTTTTGCAAGTCAGTGGGCTACGACGACAAATATTGTAGAACTATGGATTTGATGAGAGAGAGGACGTCAGATGCATATAGAGTGCAGGCAGAAATGATGACTGGGAACGCCACACCACAGTTTAATCAAGTTCCAACTCCATACAACATTACAAAGAAACAATATAAAACTGCACAACAACCATATAATACCGCGCAACCTCAGTACAATACCGCGCAGTACAATCAGGCGCCTCATTACAATGCATCGAGAGGAGATTGAGTAGGCTACAGAGGTGGAGGATGAGTGAGAGAAGGTTTTGGATGAGGTAGAGGAGTAGTGGTATGTCACAATTGTCAACAATCAGGACATTATGCAAAAGAATGTCCGATTCCACCAGCAACTTGTATGTATTGTCGCACATCAGACCATGATACAGAAGAATGTCTGACACTATTAGTAAAGATTCAGGAAAAGAGGAACCAGAGAAACCATAATGATTAGTGGATTTTAGCTGAAGAGAGAGATGAATGATGAAACATCAACATAGTTACTTGTGGAGGAGATAAAATAGGAAACGAAACAGTCTGACAAGAGCCAGGACAACACTAGTGGGTGAAGAAGACCACCGAACCAAGGGAACGGTTTGACACGTAGAACGAGAATGAGATATTTAAGGAAGAAAGACAAGAATTTCAGAAGGAATACATGGCATCGAATTCAATCGTGCAACAAAGCAAGTTGGCACGGGAATACGATATGCCTCCGTTATTAAATCATACCGACTAAAGGAATCCCATGGAACAAGTGAGTACAATCAAAGGATTTTTGCAATCATGTGTAAAAGTATTAAGTGATCCATCATCTGTTAAAATATTGCAAAACATATTAGAAATATGTAGTATAGAGACTGAAGGAAAACTATAATAAAAGGCAGTCAATCACCTACATACAAGGATAATAACAAGTAGAGAATTCATACTCAATGCCGACATCAAATATTTCAACATGGGAGATATCATACTGGATCTAGGACTTGAAGTGAATGTATTACCAAAGAAGAAATGGAAATGCATGGGAGAGCCCACATTAGGATACTCACTTATTCAAATGAAACTAGCAAACCAACACAAAGTTCTACCAATTGGTACACTGAAAGGAGTGACAGTAGACCTGGATGGGGTGCACACTAAAGCAGACTTTGAAGTGATTGAAATAGTGGACGTCACAACACCATATCCAGCGTTGCTTGGCTTGTATTGGGCGTTTGACAACCAGGCCATAATCAATATAAATACAAGAAATATGACATTTCATTTAGGGGAATACAACGTCATTGTGCCATTAGACCCATTAGAAGGGTAAATCTTTGTAGAACCTACTTGCTTAGACCTAGAGGAAATCAACCAGTTGTATGGAACAACTGCACACGATGAGGATTACGTAAACCCCACTCCATGTGGGTTAATTAGTTGGTGGAGCATTACTTCATGTGCAACATACTCAGACACTGGTTTAGAGAACTAAAAACAAAGGCTACATGAAGTTTCCATGAGAATATGTGCACGAATAGATTGCACAATAAGATGGGTAGGCACAGAGATAAGGGAACCACCCAGTTTCCATGGAATCAACGATTTGGAAAGATTCTTGGCATTGTATGAAGATGCAATATTAGAGAATTAGAGACTATTAACACTTGATATATCACTCAAGGCCACACATGCAATATGGTGGGGTGCACATAAAGAGACAATCACAGATTGGTACCAATGTAAGAGGTTATTGCGCATAAGGTTCGACACAGAACAAAAAAACAATAAGAAGTAGAGATACGATGGACAAGGAGAAACAACAAAACACTTGGAGAAGTGTAGAACGTTGTGGAAAATGACACCCCCATAGGAATGGCCTCACCATTTCATACACACTCTAGAGGGCATACCAGCGAACTGGTATATAGACCAGGAACTGCGCAAACGATCTGTGACCTGGGTGACATTGCAACAAAACTTTACAGTCACTTTCACATTCGAGCATGAGAACCCCAACATAGATGCAACTCTTAAACATATAAGAGGAGTGATATTCATCAAAGAACTAGAAGTTGAACTCATAATAGAAGAACAACAACGGAACAAACAGACAGTCAAAGAAATGTTATCATGTTACCATGTGCAAGAGGAAGCACCAGATGAAGACGATCCACGCGATATTCAGATCGAAGAAGCATAAGGAAAAAGAGAAGTGGAGGGTCCACCCATAGAATCAAAATTTATTTCCACATTGATCAAGGTAAAGAAAGTCAACATTGGGACAGTTGAGAACCCCAAAATGGCCAACATTGGAGATTACCGAGATGAACAAACAATGGAAATCATAACAGAGTTACTGCGCGAGTACAATGACCTGTTTCCCACAACATTTACAGAGATGAAGGGTATAGAAGGAGAGATAGGAGAGATGAAGATACCACTCAAACCTGAAACAAGACCGATCAGACAATGACCATACAGACCGAACCCAATATATAAGAAAAAAGTCAAAGCTGAGATCAATAGGATGTTCAAAGCCGAAATCATAGAACCAGTGGACGAATCAGAATGGATAAGCCTAATGGTAGTGCAGGACAAAAAACAAGGAGGGATAAGGATATGCGTTGACTTGAGGATGTTGAACAATGCATGCCTACATGACTCATTCCCTACACCTTTCATGGATGAAGTGTTAGAGAACGTAGGTGGACACGGAGCTTACTCCTTCACTAATGGATTCTCAGGCTACCATTATATTAAGATAGCACAGGAAGATAGATACAAGACCATGTTTGCGACAAAATGGGGATCCTACCAGTACACAGTCATGCCATTTGGACTAAAGAATGCACCAATAATAATATCCAGAGTATTCATTGCCCCGTTTAAGGAATTCATCCATTAGTTTCTCGAGGTATACCTGGATGATTGGAAAATATTTAGTTTATTGAAAGGCCATGTAGAAGTCTTACGGCTGATGTTAGAAAGATGTAGGTATTGCCAGAAATCATTGAACATAAAGAAATACATATTTAGGACACCGTTTGGGATACTATTGGGCCATATAGTATGCAAACAAGGTTTACTATTATATCCTGCAAATATTGCAATCATTGTTAACTTGCCACCACCCAAAATAGTCTGTCAGCTAAGAGGGAAATTGGGACACACAAGGTACTACACAAATTTCATCAAAGGATATGTGCAGATTACCGCACCAATGGAAAAATTGTTAAGAAAAGATACAAAGTTTCAGTGGAACGAAGAGTGTCAACACGGTCTGGATACCTTGAAGGAAAAGATGGTCACTGTGCTGATATTATTATTTCCATACTGGGAGAAGACATTCCACATCCATGTAGATGCATCAACCATAGCACTTGGAGCTATCTTGGTGCAACCAAGAGTGAGGGATTTGGATCACCCCATAGCATTTGTGAGTCGGAACCTGTCAGAATCAGAGAATAACTATAACACTACAGAGAGAGAAGGCCTAGCTATGGTCTACGCATTGTAGAAGTTCAGATATTACTTATTGGGGAAACAATTTAATATGTTCACAGACCACTCAAACCTTAAATACCTAGTCAACAAGCTAGTGTTGGTGGGGGAGAATTTGTCGATGGTTACTATTATTTCAATAATTTGACTTTGAAGTAATAGTCAAGCCAGGAAAATTGAATGCAGGACCTGACCACCTATTAAGGGTAACAAATGAAGAAGAGACTATGAATTTAGAGGATAACTTTCCAGACGCACAATTATTTTCAGTCCATATCACTAACGATTACTTTACATATATCATCTAGTACTTAAACACATGTACTACGCCGTGGGAATACAACACCACGCAGAAGAAAAACCTGGTAGTCTGGGCTACATAGTATCAACTGATTTCAAGACACTTATACAAAATGGGTGCAGATAGCATCTTCTGAAGATATGTGTTAGAACACAAAATACCCAGAGTTTTAGCAGAATCCCATGAGGGAATAACAAGAGGGCATTATGCAGGAAACACTACCACACAGAAGGTACTGTGTTGTTGGCAGTAATAATACAATCTCTATTTTTACAAGCTGCCTACACAGGGTTTTTAAATTCTCGTTACTCGTTGCTTTCTATGTACCTACTTTTCGATTTCGTTTTGATGATTGTAAGCATGAAAACTCACAGCTGGAATTCATGTTTGATTTCATTAAAGGATTAATGTTCATGTGGTCTATTGTCGCATTTTCGTATTTCGCTATGAACATGGTTGTCTTCATGGTTATAACCCCTTGGTCTTGAACACGCCTTGGTTACATGAGTATTAAACCACCACCCATTTAGCATTCGACTAATGTTGATGGGGTTTTGATTTATAAATTTTTTTGATTCAATTGTTTATTTGACATATTAATTTTGTGATCAAATCGTGGATATGCATACTATTGTTTTCAATATTTGTGCGTACCATTATGCCAAGGTGTCATTCCAAGTATAGCATGGTATTATGTTTTTGCATGGCCTCGATCTACATGACTTTTCTCACACGCATAGTAATTAACGCTCCTGCCTACCATTTCGAGTTGTCTTTGCATTGTGTTGGGGAAGCTCGGGGCAATGGCTCTGTGCTTATTCTGTCAAACCCTACCTTCGAATCCCGTGTCGATTCCTTGCTGTTAGCCATGGATCCTATGGTGAGGATTGAGCCGAACGGTGTCCAGACATTATTATCATTTGATAATTCCAGAGAAGACTTAGAAAGGAATGGCTAGCGTGTGTTTGTTGAAAAGTTCGAGGGTTTTAATTTAATAGTTTCTCAAGAATTCCCGTTGACGTTCGATGGTTGAAGAGAAAAAATAGGAGATGTCCAACTTGATTTAAACGAATATTTTATTAGCCAAGCCACTGGTCTACCAGTTGTGGGGAAAAAGTGGTTCAAAAACTCAAAGGTTGAAGAGGTTCCCTGGTCATTATTGTTCACCTCAAGGAGGATTACCAGCTGCGACCGAGGTATGCCTGTCTCAGCTCTAAAACCTAGATGGCATGATCTGTTAGCTATCGTGAAATAGTTTTTTACCTATGAGGGGAGATATGGTTTGGTTTTCTTATATCACTTGTGGTTGCTCATGAGTTTTATCAATTTCCCCCTGAACGTGCCCTATTTTCTCCTTCGAAGTCTATACAAAATGGCAAAGCATTTTAAAAGGAAGAGATCTGATTCTAGCCTATTCCACCATTGTTTGATCAAGATTATTATTATACATCAGTTGAAATTAAACGATGATTGTTGGGATGCTTTCCTGTTATGAAATAGTTTTGTTAGCAGTGAGTTAGGACAGGTTGACAAGCCTGTCATCACAGAAACCCCCGTTGAGCCTACCATCTCTCCTCCTTCGCTCTTGCCCTGTGATCCTATTTCTGATGTGGAACCCTCGACCTATCCTGACACTACCCAACTCGACACTCTACCAGATTCGTATCCCAAGGGTGGTGTTAAGTCTGTTAAAAAATCCACAAAGAAAAAGTGTAAAGGAAATGTTGATATCAATTATAAGAGTAAAAGGGCCGCTCGTTGGGTTTCATGATGTGCCCGAAATAAACCTAAGCCCTATGCAGACCAAAACGCAATTGTGTTAAGCGAGGATTCCAATTCGGAAATTGAAAGATTCCTGACTAAAGAATATCCATATTCGTATGAACTTTTCTCTGGTAAACCCTATGATTATGTTACAAACCTTCCACTGTGTCTAAAAGACAATCCTGATTTCCCTAGAATCAAACTCAGTAATGAACCTACAGGTCAAATGGAAGAATCCCCACCTATTAATACTATCACTGCTAATACACAGTCTATTTAGCCGCAATGCAACGAATGTCGATCATGGATCGATAGGTATTACAAAGGCGTGCCTTTACTTCAGTCTTAGCTAAAATCCTTGGAAGACCAGGTGAATTTGCTAAAGAAAGATAATGGCAGGATTCAATCCGTAGCTCAAACCAAAGATAAACGACAAAAAACCATAGGGTCTGTTGTTTTTAAGAATGTGGAAGCAACAACTGCCATAGTAAATTCAAAAATTGCTTGATTAAGTCGAATCCCTAAATTTGAGGTATGTTTTAAAAAAAAATAAGTTTAGGATGATTTTGTCTTTTTTAAATTAGAATACATGATTTGTTTGCACAGATTACCTCTAGTATGTTTTGATTGATTCAATAAAATATGATTCTAGTTATAATTATAAATAGCTACAGAATCATGAAATTCTGTAGCTAGTTACAAAAATTCGAATTACTTGTTTTAATAACTGAAAAGGCATCTAAAATATTTTATTCTTATGTGTTTTCATGAACCTACGATTTCTAAAGGAGATTTGAACCACTGGTGGCATCTCTCAGCATGCTATCTTTATGTTGTTTTATAATAGGCTGTTAGTTTTGATATCAAGTAGAATCTGGGAGGTTGCATCCCCCACATTTTTTGGAACAAATTAGATGATATCCACAGGAAACGTTTTGATCCTGTAACCTATATAAATGTGTAGTTTTGTAAACTAAATACCATTGCTGCCTAGGAGCAAAAAACTATGGATTTATGATTGACAGACTTGAATGGAAATTGATATTTGCACAACTTTAGCTTCGATATATCGTATTTTTATTCAAGTTATGGTCATTTCGATTTGTAATCAAATTGTGACTGCTTTAGATATCGTGGTTTATTGCAGATTGATGTGATGAAATTTATATGATATCCCTGTTTTATGTCCCTTATATCACATACAGTAATTACTCTGTTCAAATTTGAGATTAGAAGATTAATTTTCTTTATTCAATGAACATTTATATACAAATTTTCACAGCTGGATTTATGTCAATGTGACCATTTGTGAAATTATAAAATTGTTGTCAATACTTCTCTTATATGTTATGTCATTACCATTCAATCATTACTGCTTCACATTTACGAGAATCATTTGGAATATCTGTTGCGGTTTACCCCATCAAACAACGAAATTGGATAATGTACACAGGACGAATAGGAGATGCGATTACAGGTCAGTTTGCTAGTTTTATTTTATTAGTTTAATTAATATAGAAATTTCCTGTAATCTAAACACATTTTTACTGTTCATATCTGTTTTCAATTAGACAGTTATCTATTTCATTTCTTGTTTATAAACGTTATAAAAAAAAAATCAAAAGATTGAATGATAGTTTTGCTATCATTAAATAATTCAATCCATATTTGATTTTCGCAGATTTAGATTAAGATTTGCATTCTGTAAATATTATACATATATTAGAGATATAATCATATGGATACATTGTACATATAATAAGTAGAGCTATTTTATAAATATTAGTTAGTAAACTGTAAGTATATTTTAGATTTGTATATAGTTTTCAGCGAGTGTTTTTTCATTAAGTTATCTTCTTTAGTTTTGTTTTTTCACTTTCTTAGGACTTAGATTGGCTAACAGAGCCGCTAAACCCATCAGAGTGGATTAATCCAAATAGCTTGGGTTAAATAGACAACCCTGGACCGGATTCACTCCTCTAGTTGACGAGCGGTCAATTTCGCCCATCAACATGCACGCAGGACTATGGTGGCCGACTATTCACCGAGACTTGAAGGAGTACTGTCAAAGATGTGATGTCTGTCAAAGGATAGGTAAACCCAACAGAAGGGATGAGATGCCATTACGACCACAGGTAACATTGAAAGAATTTGATAAGTGGGAAATATACTTTGTGGGACCAATCAACCCATCAATGAAAAGAATAGGAGCAAGGTACATTATCACTGCGACAAAATACCTAACAAGATGGGAGGAAGCAACACCAGTAAAGGATTGCAGCACATAAACAACAACAAACTTTCTATTTGAACAAGTAATCACTCGATTTGGGTGCCCATGAGTTTTGATGAGCGACCAAGGCATGCATTTCATAAACAACACTATCAACACTATGACTAAAGAGTTTGAAGTTCATCATCAGAAAAGTACACCATATCATCCACAGGAAAATGACACAGTAGAGCCATTCAACAAAATTCTTGAGAATGCATTGACTAAGATCTGTAATGTCAATAGGGATGATTGGGACCTTAAAATACCAGCATTATTGTGGGCCTACAAGACAACATGCAAGAAGTTGACAGGGCACACCCCATTTAAACTAGTATATGGTCAAGATGTAGTGGTGCCATTAGAATTTCTAGTACCCAGTTTGTGCGTAGCAGTAATTACACACATGATGGAATGAGGTGCAATATAAGAGAGACTAAACACGTTGATGACCATGGAGGAGGATCAGATCTTAGCAGGGTTCCACCAACAAGTTCAGAAAGAAAGGGATACAACTTGGCATGACATACACATAAAGAAGAAAAAACTCAAGGAAGGATATTTAGTGTTGATGTATGACAACAAATCCATTTAGCACCTAGGGAAAATCAGAATGCATTGGCTAGGACCATACGAAGTAAAAACCGTCACAGTTGGAGGAGCTATCGAGTTGAAAAATGTACCAGGAGCATAACTCACAGGGATGATCAATGAGAGCCAACTGAAACCGTACAAGGACAATCGACCACCCACTACTTGAAAAGTCACTGCGCAGTAAAAAAAATAAAAATAAATAGGATAATAAACGGTACAAACAAAGGTACAATGGAATGAAGAAAGAAGTAGCATGCACACTTAGGAATACAAACTTGGCAAGGACAAGACCAACGACCAAGTCACCATGAAAACAAGCGGGAAAAGTAAAGACGACAAAAGCAGTACGAAATGATGGAGTTATGCAGAATTAAATTCCGGAAAGGACCGACGGGACACTACATTAATCGCGTCAACTGGAGATAGCGAGGGAAATTAATGGCAAGTATGAAAGAATTAGAGGTGCATTGAACTGATAATTAAAGTAGCGTCTTCGATAAGCTTGATATGATGCTCATAAAACACATGGACTTGGGAGCAAGGAGTCTATTTGCAGAAAGAGAACCGATAGAGAGCGATAGAATTTAAGGAGCACAGAGTAGATTTCACAAACCCCACAGAGACCATTCAAACTTAGCAAACGTTCAAAACTAACCACCATGGCACCACCAAAGAAAATAGAAGCAAGCCAGACTACCAGAAAACCTAGAGTTAGAACCAGGGCACAAGTATAGTTGGAAAAAGGCGAACAACAACCACCAGAGATCGTCAATGTCGACGAAATCCCATACCTAGACACAACAATGAAGATGAAGGCACAAAGAACACCTCTAGATTACATGATCAAGGAAGATGATGCAAAGATGATAGCCTGAATGGTTCATGATTGTATATTTGAGGACTTTGACAATGTTGAGCACCATAGGGGCAGAATTTAGGAGGAACTGACATACATGCGACAGTTCCTCAAGCAGATCGGGGAAGCATAGACAATAGGAAACAACATGGGAATAGGGCCATCAATATCACAGAAAAAATAAATACTAGAAGAAGGAGAGCGAGATACAATTCATACAATATCGTAGCCGAACACAACACTCCAAATTTCATCGAGTATAATGCAAATGGACGAGATCAGGGGGAAGACACCCATGAAAGACTTAGCTCAAATCCAACTGGTATTTCTGTGGATACCATCCAAGTCTCTACACATATTACAGGTTAGTGTTACCCAAGAGGTACAGTCTCGTGCAGGCACATACCTAGCCGAATTATAGCAGGAAACAAAGAAGCGAGATGTGCTGGAAATAATATGCGAGCAAGCTAAGTTCGAGACCCAAGAGGAAAGGGATCATAGGAATGGATTGGAATTAAAAGTGGAAAGAAATTATGAGAATATTCCAAACACTGCATAGAGGGACGAACTCACAACAACAAAAAAGATTGATCAGATTGCACAGGCGATCAATCAATATCAAAAGGAGATGGAGAATCTCCGTGAGCAGCTCACACCCACCACTCCACCAGCAGTAAAGGAGCACAGGAAACAGGAAGCAACAGAGCAGCTGCAGGAGATAGAGCAACAGGTCAGGACAACAACTGACTTGTTCGACAAAGAAGCACAACTTTGGACAAAGTTAGAGGTGGGACAAGGAAGAAGAATGGATAAGCGCAATTATCCAAGACCTCAAGCAGAGGTAGAAGAAAATGTCCATCACGAAGCATGTCAAAGGGGTGCAGGACATGAAGAAACTACAGACAGAACTGACCACTGTGCAAATGTAGAAAAAAGAGCATTAGGATAAAATGGAACCGCTACAAGAGCATGTAGCAAAAGTCATTGCATAGGCAGAGGAAGCTAAGACACAGATAACACAGACCTAGGAAGAATGCATAGATTTTATCAATGACGAAATTGCAGTCCAGATAGTGGACATAATCAAGGAGAAGACCACGCAAGTGAAAACAAAAGCAGTAAAACTCAAGGAAAAGTTCCAGGAAATCACCAATGAGATTGAGGAAGCGTACAAACTTTAGGTGGATCAGGACGAGCCACATTTCAATGTTGGGGGCCTGTTGGAAGCAGGCCAAAGTGGAAGGAAAGATGATTTTGGGAAAGAAGACATGCACGAGGAAAGTGACAGCTGGAAGGAAAAGAAGAACACATGCATGCATGGAAGACCTAATGACAATAGGGTTAGGGTTTTGGTAATGTATTGTAGCAACTAAAAATCCAGAAATGTATAGATAGAGATACCCAGGTCTTAGAGTGGGGTTAGCTAGTCATTACTAGTCGTTATTATAGAGAGTATTGTTGTAGCGAGTCGGTATGTAATATTTTGTTGTATGACCCACTTTTGTAAGTTGTTGAGCTAGAGAGGATGGAGGATGGTATATCTTGAGGGTTAGATTCTAGGTTGAGGAGCCTGATGCGGTCTAGTCCGCCTTGTATAGATCTTACCCAAATGAGAAGAGTTATAAAGTGCCTGACGATGTAATGAAGAACTACTATAATAAAAGAGAGAAGAGCCATATCTTTATGCACATATCCTAGGAGGGGGTGAACCACGCTAACATATGTGTTTTGTGATTGATTGCATGTGTATTCCTTTATTGTATTCAAGTAAATATTGGTATGATGAATGAATGAGTTATTACAAGTCCTTCATAGTCGTAAATAATAGTACATTGTGTTTACTAGTTACAATAGAGTTCAGTATACAATTCTTATCACTCACACTCAATCTTAGGCTGCAAACACATGAGTATTGTATCCACCCATTAAGATTATCTCGGGTGATTCAACGCAATGCACCCTGTGTGTTGTGTTTGCTTCTAGTTTAGTAGAGGGGCCGACAGTTTTAGAGGGTTTGTTGGAAACCTGAATAGACATGAACCGTAGGTCATTAAACTCAGACAGGACGCGTAAATAAAGGAAGCAATAACCAACAATTGGTCTCATTATTCTAGAGATAATATTAGATATTAATTTGTAGATAACATTGTAGCATACAAACAATCTATAATCCTCAAAGGAGGAAGATAATTGTTTTTTAGGGATAAGGCAAAGGAAGGTAGAATTGAGAGGTCCATGAATTCTTCCTTCCTTTTGTGATTCTCTTACCACCACCAACAAATCATTTTTCAAGTGGTCATAGAATGCGTTAAAGAAATTCACGATAACACCATATGGGCTTGGAGTTTTTCCATTCTTCATGAAAAAAGGTGCCTCCCTCACATCTAGTTCTATAACCTCTTCCTCTATGGATAAATTCATTTCTTCGGAAAACACAGTAGGAAAATTTCCCACTACCTCCATGATTTCTTGAATGGGGCATCCAGTGGGGAATGAAAAATGATTACAGAAGAAGCTTAATCCGAAGTTAACCACAGATCCCAACCTCTTCCTGGGGATGGGGTCTTTACTTGGAGCCATCGGATGTATAAACACCTACTGTAAACACTTCTGCATAGAGAGAATTAGAAGAAAACTCTAAAAACAACTTTCTTTGTTTATGCAAACCTTAGTAATTTCCTTTGATGGAGAGTTGTAGATTTAGAAGAGGGTCTCAATACTTTGATGATGATCTAAGAAATTTGAAAAACCTTCTTGATATACATTTTCACCTCGAAAATTTTCAAATTTTAAAACAAAGCTTTTCCCCCGAGTTGGTAGCGCGCCATGTATAAAAATGATGAGTGCACTGAAAATGGTCGCTGATTTGGTAGCTCTTTACATACAAAAGTAACCAAGTGTGCTACGAACTCATCATCATGGAGAGAAATGATAGAAAGAAGGTCAAATCATGACTTGAAAGAAAATTATGGCTTATTAAGGACCAAAACCGACTCTTATGATCCCTGACTCACTTTTAGGATATAATTGACTTGAATTTTAGCCATAAAAACTTAGGACAATGACCTTGATCACCAATTATTCATCTATCAACATCGTTTGACATGACCAATACTTGATGACTGGACTCAATGAAGGACACATCATGTTGAATGAATAATGAAAACAAAGACTCAAAAACTACCTAAGGCTTAAATTAAAATGAAATTTTATTGGGAGATAACATCTAGCTCTAATTGGGAATGGAAACCTCCCTGTGAGTTTCCAAGAACTCGTAACACCAATTTCCTTTCCTATCACCTAAAAAACTTGTAAAAATAAATGAAATTGGTGTTCCATTGGGCATGGAGTTATTATGAAACTAAACTGAAAACATAAATAATATTTACAATGGAGAAGGCTTGAAAAACCTTAATAGAAAAAGGTTTTGAGAAAACACCCATTGATTGGGCCACCAAATACTTCATTATCTTCTAGGTTATGTAAGAGGAAAGTATTATTCTGCAACACTTCAGAGATGATGAAAGGACCAGTCCACAAAGTGTCAAATTTCCCATGCTTTCCCTTATCCTGTCTGTAAGCATCCCACTTCAAAACAAGATCCCTTGTTTGGAAAATATCTTCTTTAGCCTTTTTGTAAAAGATTTCTTTCATATTCTTCTGATGTAACTATATCTTCTCAAGTAACTTCTCCCTTACCTACTAAAGCTCAACAAGATGAATAATCCTTCTAACCAAATCATTTGGTTCCCCTTCTTCTTCTTGAAACAAATTTGCAACAGGTAGTGCAAGTTGGATAGAAAACATGGCTTCAGTTCCATACACTAACTTGAATTCATAAGTGCTAATGGACTTCTTATTTGTCACTCTATCATCCCAGAGTGAAAATTTTTACTTAGAATCCCAACTCCTTTGATTTTCTTCAAGCAACTTTCTAATAATCCTCACTAGGCTTTTGTTTGATGATTCAACAAGGCCATTCCCTTGAGGATAGTAGGTAGTTGAGTTAACAAGATGAATTCCCACGTCTTCAGATAACTTCACCAAAACATTAGCTTTAAAAGAAGCTGAATTATTAGTAAAAATTCTTTTGGGGTAGCCAAATCTAGAAAAAATGTGATCATTCAAGAAATTTATGATTATAGAATGAGTGGCATTCCTGGTAGGAATAGCCTCAATCCATTTTTTAAAGTAATAAGTTGCTACCAGGATTCACCTATGCTGACCACTTGAATATGGATTTATCTCTCCAATGAAGTCCAACCCCCATTGTTTGAAGGGTCTAGTGACTATAATGGGTTTCAATGGGAAAGATTTCAGCTGTTGTTTTCCAGTGAACCTTTGGAACTTGTCACATGTCTTGACATACGAGAAAAAATAAAAAAATAAACATGGAAAATAATAACCAACCCTAAAAATCTTGTGGGTTGTAGTTTTCCAGTAGTGATGGCCACCACAGTTGCTACTATGAAACTGATGCATAACCTGAACTGATTCCTCTTTATCAAGGCACCTCAACAATATCCTAGAGGGGTATTTACAATAAATCATATTAGTATTAATACAAAACTTGATTGCCTTGAGTTTTAGTGCTCCTACCTATTTTTGATTCATCTTTGGAGGGGCTACAAGGTTCTGTAAAAAGTATACTATACTATTGTACCATTCACAAGAAAAAACATGGGCCTATACTAGTTGATAATGACTGTACCTTTCAACAGAGATTTCAGATTTTGTATCCTCTACATTTATGCTGATAAAATTAATACCCAACACCTCAAAATTCTCTTTAGCAAGAAGCTTTTCCAAAACCTGACCCTTTATCAATTTAGCTGGCTTAATATCAATGTCAAACTCAACGATTTTGGCAACCCACTTGGCTCTTTTCCCATCCATATCTAGTTGTATAAGTACATCTCTGACTGAACTAGATGGTACATAAGCTATAACTTTGGGATGCAAAATATAGATCCTAAAATACTTAAGTTACTTGATCAAAGCATAATCTTTTTTTTTCAATAGGATCATACTTTACATCAACATCTCTTAATTTATTCCTAAATAATGATACTGGTTGTTCCTTCCCTTAATCATTTCTCTGAAGTAACACTCCTGCAATTGTGTCATTAGATGAAAATGAAAAGATGTAGAAATATTTACAATAGTTTAGGTTGATCAAAGTAGGAGATGACATAAGATCTTTGTTAATAGCTTCAAAAGAATCCCTTGTTGCATCATTCCATTTAACTTCTGAATCCTTCCTTAGCATGCCAGTGATATGTTTAATCAATTATGCAAAACTAGGAATAAATCTCCTAATGAAGTTAATCTTTCCAAGAAATGATTGAATGTCTTTCTTAGATCTGGGAATGGATATCTTCTGAATAGCTTCTACTCTTGCAGGGTCAATCTTTACTCCTTTAGCAGTCACTATGTGCCCCATAATCTTACCTTCTTTCAATGAAAACCGAGACTTCTTTAGATTGAGTGAAATCCCATACCTTCTGCACTTCAAGAATGTCTTCCTCAAATGATGCAAATGTTATTTATGGCTATGAGAAAACATTGTTAGATCATCCAAATACATCAAAACAAACTTATCCTTCTCACCTACAAAGGAAATGTCCATGGCCCTTTGAAAGTTGGCCCCAACATTCATAAGTCTAGAGGGAATCTTGGCATACATAAAAGTACCCCAAAGAGTTGTGAAGGTTGTATTTTCTATGTCATTTGGATGTACAAAGATCTGGTTATAGCCTGAAAAACCATCAATAAAATACATGACACCATCTCGATACACTCTTTGCAAGATATGCTCCATCTCCGACAAAGGGTAGTTATATTTCTTAGAACACTTGTTCAAGTTCCTAAAGTCAACACATAACATAATTTCCCCATTGTTCTTCCTACCATGAACTAAATTAGCAACCCACTCAGAATATCTTAGTGGATGATACTTTGAGCATTCAATAACTTTTTAATTTCCTTTTCCATTATCGGTAGAAGAAGAGGGCTGGCAGATCTTAGTTTTTTCTTGAATGGAGTGGATTATTTCTTCAAAGGGATTTTATTATTAATAAATTTAGTGTCATAGGTCTTTAAGTCATTTTACTCCCATGCAAAAATGTCTGAAAACTCTTTCATCAGGCTGCCATAATCAGATCTTTGTTCTGCAGTCAATTGTGTGGACAAATTTATGGTTTTGGGGTACTATTAATCTCCTAAACTGTACTTATAGACAACAAGATATTCCTCTTTCTTATCGGGATTCAAAGGCACATCATTTTGATAAAACATATTCTCAAGTGGTACTAATCCCCTTGGGATTTGATTATTAGGAAGTTGAATAATATCATGACGTCCAATTTTGTTTTTTAACTTAGGATTTTTGACCTTTTCAACATTTTCATTTGCATGATCTATATGGAGGGAAGAAAACTCATCTATAACTTCTAAGAATCTAACCAATTCCTCATCATATTCAAACACTTTCCAAAACTTCACATTGTCTGGCAAGGAATGTATATATTTCACTTGAATTTCATAGCTAAGCTTTGCTGGCAATGGTGGATTAAAGCTACTAGCTGAAACATCTAATGAATCAACAAGTTGATTCATTCCTCTAGGAATATATGAAATATTGAATGCTAGAAAATAATCAATGAGATTCCATACCTCATCTCTATATGCCTTAAGCCTGACATGTTTGGCTTGAAAAGTGTTCTTAATTTGTTGGATTATCAGATCAACATATCCATATACCTTCAGCCCCTGAATATTCATGTCCTTAGCAGCGTTTAAACCCAAGACCAAGGCTTTGTATTCTTCTATGTTATTTGTCACCTTAAAATCCAACTTGAAGGACAAATGAATTGTTTCTTTGGAAGGTGAAACAAAAACAACACCTTCTCTTGTAGATTCTCTTGAACAAGCGCCATCAAAGAACATACTCCATATAGGTCTGCTTTCCACTTCTGAATATTGGCAAATAGGCTTTCTGAGTTGCAAAGATGATGACTGAGAATCATCAATCTGAAGTATACAAGATCCCAAACTTGTTTCAACTGAGTAGATGGGATGATTAGTAGGTTCCTTCTCATCACTAATAATATAGGCTAATTGTGCTTCCCTATACAATCTCCTTTGTTCCCCTCCAAATTCTGGGAGAGTTGCATAAGAAAGGTCATTTTGCAAGGTGCCTCCTAGCCTCTTCATCCACGGTCTAGATAAACACATAACAAATTTGGGTGGAACATCAACTACCACAATGTCCATTACCATGCTCCTCATGGGCAATTGGGATAAGGAAATTGCTAGATCTTTAATCAATCCAAGGCACTTAACCTTCCTAGAGTCAAATGGAAATAAATCGTGGTAAGACTTGGAAATTTCCAAACCCAACTCATCCATGAATGCTTTTGGCATGAGGTTATGAGAAGCTCCTGTGTCTACAAGAAAATTATGCAGAATTTGATCATGGATGTTCAAGGAGACATAAAAAGGTGAAGAGGTTTCCTCATGGTCTTCAATCATTGGACTAAGGAAAATAGTAGGCTTATCATCTTGGAGGTTTACAACATCATCAACAACTGGCATGGATTTAGGCTCAAGGGATTTGATGATGGTTTTTTTGAAGGTATCATTCTTCATTAATTCCATGAGTGGTATGGGAATTTTTACCTTCTGAATTTTTGATTCAAGGTTGAATGAAAAAGGAACTTTTTTAGGGTTTCTTACCTCTTGCAGACGAGCTTTAAGAAGTACTTGATCCCTTTTTTGGGCTTGATCTTTGCTTGGTTGTTGTTTTGTAGGAGAAACCATTTTATTGGGAGGATCTTGCTCATATTTCTTACTATTACTTTGTTTAGATATTAGATTGTACCTATTTTGATCATCAACTTGAAAAATAGATCCATCATTTGAGTCTTGATTAGCCTGTTGACTAATAAAAGATTCTTCATAAGCAGACTGTGTCAAGAAAGATGCATCACCTTTATCTCCCAAACAATGAATCGCATCATCTTCTTCTGGCTGATTTTCCTCCATTACTGTGTTCTAAAAAGGGGCTTTAATATTCTGATGCTCATTAGCATTTCTATTCCTTTATAAAATCTTATGTTGCTCATTATTTCTTCTATAAGGATTTGGATTTCGAGGAATAAAAGAATTAGGATCTCTACCTTTTACAGGATGCTTGTTTTCAATCTTCATCTTGGACAATTCAAAAGTGAAAGATTCTATCATCTTATCCATCTTTTCAATATTAGGATCAACAGTTGATGATGAGGATTCTCCTTTTTTTTTCCTTCTATCACCTCTACCTTTCAACTTCTCTGTAGGAAGGATGTTATATTCCACTTCAAGTGTTCCATCCTGCATATCATATAATGGAACAGACCTCCTTTGTCTTAACAACAATAAAAATTCACTATCAAAGGCATTAGAATATGTGATTTTTGCAGAGGTAGCAGTAGGTTTGATTTTAGCTCGGATCTTTCTATACATCCAGTTAAATTTCTTGGTAAAGTATTACACTGATTGACCACTTTCCATTCTCAAGTTCCCAAACTCTATAATGTAGTAAATAAAATCATTCTTATCCCCCCATTGTTTTAAGAAAGTATCAACAAAAACTTCAATACCTATTATGGATCCTGGTGTTAATTTTCTAAACCATCTCCTAGCCTCTCGATCTATGCTTTGCACAAACACTCTCATCCATACATCCTCCTGTGTGATATTTAAGTTATCACGATAACTATAAATTAATTCAATATGCTCTTCAGCTGTGACCTCTTCTGTCCTTGAAACGTTTGGCATATACTTTTGATAGTGTCCAGTAGGCATTGCATTCATAGGATTTGGAAATACTAATGGTGCATATCTAGAATCTATGATTCTTACCATCTTAGTGATATTTTGTGGTGTTGCTGCCATGATAATGGTAGATGTATATGTACTGGAAGTTTGGATCACTAGGGATTGATATGAGGCTGATATAGAGGATGAAGGTGAGGTAATGAGAGGAAAAGGTATTTCTGGACTTACAATGGAAGAAGGGAAATACGAAGCTTTGTAGAATTCAGACAATAACTTGGAAAGGTTTTATTCTCCTTTTATAGACAATTCATGTAAGACAACCTCAACTGTAGGAATATTTGTATAAATGTAGGTTTAATTTGGTTCAATTTCATATTCAGAAGATTCTATAGAGTATGAGCAATTGTCTACTTCAACAAATGGCGAACTATCTAATTGTGTAATATCAGAAGATCCTTGAACTTCTGAAACTAATTTTTCACTATCAGTCTTTGAGCTTATAGCTTCAACAAGTGTTGGTTTTATTAATGGATTTTCTGGAACAAACATAGAGGGATTTCTAGATATATTTGAACTTGAAGATCCCTTCTATAATGCCTTTCCTTCTTTGATGATCCTATCAGGATCAGATACTAGAACAATTAGTGGTTGCTGAGGATTTTCTCGAGTATGTTCCTTCTTAGGAGCCACAATGTACCAATGGAGTCACCAAATAGAACATTACAACCAAACTATTGCACTGCCTTTTTCTATCATCAAAAGCTGGGACTATGTCGTCTCCCAGGGAATCTTGCTTCACACTCCTTTTCCCGACAACGACGCTAATTTTTTATCACCCCAAGAGTCACTCAAGGTTGTAAGTTGAGTAAGCTTGGTAACTTAATCAAATCTTTAATGATATATATAAAATTGTATCAGAAATGGTTAACTACTCACTCACTAAAGATACATTGAATATATCCAGACAAGATAAGGCCCTCAAACGGTATTGATCATATGGTTTTTAAACTCATATGGGTGGAGAACATTCACTATAACAGCAAGATCATGTATATTGAATATATAGATGAAAGGATTACTATAATAAAGAAGAATAATTATATTTCAGCCTACCAATGAAATGATTAAAATACATTAATCATTCATTGTGTAAACAAAACAAATGAATATGAAATTCAATATAAGTAAAAGAAAAGTAGAATGAACAGAGGTCTGAACAATAACAATGAGAGAAAATTATGATTCCAGCATATACAATATCAAAGTCTTTACAAGTAAAGAGTGTGTAAAGCTCTCCATAATTGAACCCCTTACAATAATGCTTCAATGGGCTTAAATAGATTTTACGAATTCGACTAGGATCCTAAAAATATGGATCTAAATGCCACCCATCAGATCAAATCTAAACTAATACAAAAAGGTAGGATGAGATCCTATTTTTAAGGGATAGGTATCCCATCCGAAGTCTAAATATTTATCTCCACCTGAGCTTCCTCGTGGATGTAGAAGTCCTTCACCACTTTTATCTAACACTTGGACCAATGAATCACCCATTGAATGTTGAAAATTAGGTCAAATTTGACCAAAACTCCTCCACGCAGAAGGTTGAAAAGTTGGTATTTCACTGTATATGAAAAACACAGTCTGCACTACAAACTCCTGTAGGTGCCAGTCTTTGCCAAAAACTTCAAAATTTCTTCGAAAAATATCTTTTAAGGTTGAGAGTTTGTCTCATCAGAACACATATTACTGTAATTTTCTATCCTTATTGAGATTACTCAGACCCCATTTCAATAACCATATATACATACATGCTTCCTTAAAGTAATTTCCATACATGCTCCGTAAGACTGCAAAACATCTTAGTTCATCATAGGTCAACAACCATTAATCACAAAACCTTGAAACAACCTCTGAATCAATCACCTTTCTTGGAAGAACTAGGAGAAGTAGTTTCTTTTAATAAGATTTCCAAATTCTTCTTGCTAATCATATTCTTGGCCAAATATGTCTTCAACCAGCTTTCTATTGTCTACTCTCAAGTTGAAGTTTTGTTTGTACACATTAACAAGTGTTTTCCACATAATCGACTTTTTTCTGATGTTCCTCTTGAGTTGGTTACACTCCCCTGCTAATTCATCTATTTGACTTGAAAGTTGTCTGCTGAGTGTGACATTCTCTTGATGTAGTTTTTGATTCTTTTCTTGGACTTCTTTGAGTTGTCTATTTGCATCCTTTAATAATTGAGCCCAATTAGCTTTAGGTCCTTGATCTGTCTCTGGAGATAACTCTGATGGATATTCACTGAATTGGACTATGGCCTCAAGTGCTTCCTTTTCAAGAGGAGAAACTTTCAATCTTTATAACCTAGTTCTAGGCTTTATAACATCAATGCTTTGATGAGATTCCTTTTCTAATACAATATTTCTCCTGGATTCAATTCTGATGGCCGGTGTACCAATTCTAGCTTGGATAGTCTGAGGATTATCTTCAATATCCATTGGACAAAGCTCCACATGAGGCTCTATTTTTTCTTCAATAATCATCTCTTCATCCTTTCCTTTTCTCTTATCTCTTTTATATACTTGGACAGGTAAAGGTTATTGAGGCATGTGGTCTTGAGGGGACTGTGGTGTTTCAAATGATGGAGTAGAGGGAGCAGTGGGGGCAAAGGACTGTGGTACTTCAAATGATGGAGCATATGGAAAAGTGGGAGCAGAGGACTCTAGTACCTCAGATTATGGAGCAAAGGGAGCAGTGGGCGTAGAAGAAGATATTGCAATCTTCTTCCTAGGAGTTTTGAGTTTTGAAGGAGAAAAAGGCAGGTCAATTTGGTAGTTATATACAAATGAGAAAGTGGGACAATATTTCCCTTATTCAATTGTTCAATGACTATGGTCTTGATTAAGGCATGGTAAAAAATAGATTTTTGAATCTTATCAGGTTTTCATTGTGAAAATGAAATCATTCTTTGCAAACTCATGAAAAGGAAATAAGGTAAGTTTATTTCCTTCTTACCAGTGAAATGGAGAAGTAGTTTGAAATGGTATTGAAAAATCCAGCTGTATCTCCCTTCACAAGTAAAAAATCTCTGAACAATGAAAAACAAATTATCGTACTCCTCTAGTAGCCACTTCCTTGTCACACCCTTCACCAAATCAACTCCCCTATGCTCAGGCTTGAGCATTTCTTGACACCAGTGCTCCTTTTTTAATCTCCTTTCCTTGAACCATAGTTCCCATGTCCTTGGAATCTCAGTCACTTCTGCAATCAAATCCACTATCAAATGGATTTCCAAGGGTCCAACCTGTGTCTTACCATTCTTGTAATTCTGCACAAAGTCTCTTGAAACTTCAAGATGGTATCCTTCGAGCTGATGAAAAAACCTCCAACATCCCATGTGCTTGAAGGATTCCACATGGTTAGGGTTTTGTTCGTTCAGAGTGGTATCAGTGGGCTCAAATCTAAGCACAGATCTCGACCTCTTCTTGGGTATGGGGTCTTTCTTTGGAGCCATTGGATGTATGAGAAGCTGCTGTAAACACTTCTGCACAGAGAGAATTAGAAGAAAACTCTAAAAAGAACTTTGTTTGTTTCTGCAAACCTTAGTAATTTCCTTTGATGACGAGCTACATATTTATAAGAGGGTCTCAATACTTTGATGATGATCTAAGAACTTTTAAAAACCTTCTTGATATACATTTTCACCTCTTAAATTTTCAAATTTCAAAACAGAGCTTTCCCCCTGAGTTGGTAGTGCGCCATGTATAAAAATTATGAGTGCCCTGACAATGATTGTTGATTTAGTATCTCTTTACATACAAAAGTAACGAGGTGCGCTACAAAATCGTCATCATGGAGAGAAATGATAGAACAAAGGTCAATTCATAACTTGAATTTTAGCCATAAAAACTTAGGACAATGACCTTTATGACCACTTAGTCATCTATCAACATAGTTTGACATGAACAAGACTTGATGAATGGACTCAATGAAGTACACATCATGTTGAATGAATAATGAAAACAAAGACTCAAAAACTATTTAAGGCTTAAATAAAAATGAAATTTTATTAGGAGATAACATCTAGCTCTAATTGGGGATGGAAACCTCCCTGTGAGGTTCCAAGAACTCGTAAGACCAGTTTCCTTTCCTTTCACCTACAAAACTTGTAAAAATAAATGAAATTGTTGTTCCATTGGGCATGGATTTATTATGAAACTAAATTGAAACTATAAATGATATTTACAATGGAGAAGGCTTGAAAAGCCTTAATAGAAATGGGTTTTGAGAAAAATCCCATTGAATGGGCTACCAAATACTTCATTACCTTCCAGGTTCTATAAGATAAAAGTATTATTCTGCAACACTTGAGAGATGATGAAAGGACCAGTCCACAAAGTGTCAAATTTCCCATGCTTTCCCTTATCCTGTCTGTAAACATCCCACTTCAAAATAAGATCCCTTGTTTGGAAAATATCTTCTGTAGCCTTTTTGTCAAAGGTTTCTTTCATCTTCTTATGATGTAACTCTGTCTTCTAAAGTAACTTCTCCCTTACCTGCTAAAGGTCAACAAGATGAAGAATCCTTCTAACCAAATCATTTGGTTCCCCTTCTTCTTATTGAAAAAATGTTGCAATAGGTAGTGCAAGTTGGATAGGAAAAATGGCTTTAGTTCCATACACTAACTTGAATGGAGAAGTGCCAATGGACTTCTTGTTTTTCACTCTATCAGACCATAGTGCAATTTTTAACTTAGAGTCCCAACTCCTTTGATTTTCTTCAAGCATCTTTCTAATAATCCTCACTAGGATTTTGTTTGATGATTCAGCAAGGCCATTGCCTTGAGGATAGTAGGAAGTTGAGTGAACAAGATGAATAACCATGTATTCAGATAAATTCACCAAAACATTAACTTTACAAGCAACTGCATTATCAATAAAAAGTCTTTTGGGGCAGCCAAATCTAGCAAAAATGTGGTCATTCAAGAAATTTATGATTACAGAATGAGTGGCATTCCTGGTAGGGATAGCCTCAATCCATTTTGTAAAGTAATTAGTTTCTACCAGGATCCACCTATGCTAGCCACTTGAAGATGGATGTATCTCTCCAATGAAGTCCAAACCCCATTGTTGGAAGGGTCCAGTGACTACAATGGGTTTCAATGGGAGAGATTTCAACTTATTTTTTCCAGTTAACATTTGGCACTTGTCACATGTATTTACATATGAGAAAACATCATAAAATAAACATGTCCAATAATAACCAGCCCTAAAAATCTCATGGGCTATAGTTTTCTAGTAGTGATGGCCACCACAATTGTTGCAATGAAACTGATGCATAAACCAAACTGATTCCTCTTTATCAAGGCACCTCAACAACATCTCAGAGGGGTATTTCCAACAGATCATATTTTCATTAATAAAAAAATTTATTGCCTTGAGTTTTAGTGCTCTTACCTATGTTTGATTCATCTCTGGAGGGGCTGCAAGGTTCTGTAAAAAGTATACTATACTGTTGTAACATTCACAAGAAGACAAATGGGATGATATTGGCTAATCATGACTGAACCTTTCAACAGATATTTCAGATTGTGCATCCTCTTCATTTATGCCGATAAAACTAATACCCAACACCTCAAAATTCTCTTCATCAAGAAGCTTTTCCAAACCCTGACCCTTTATAAATTTAGTTGGCTAAATATCAATGCCAAACCCTGACCCTGTATCTGGTTGTATAAGTACATCTCTGACTGAACTAGATGGTACATAAGCTATTTCTCTGGCATGCAAAATATAGATCCTAAAATCCTTAAGTGACTTGATCAAAGCATAAGCTTGTTTTTCAATAACATCATACTTTACCTCAACATATATTAATGTATTGCTAAAGAATTCTATTGGCTATTCTTGCCCTTGATCATTTCTCTGAAGTAACACTGCTGCAATTGTGTCATTAGATTAAAATGAAAAGATGTAGAAATCTTTAGAATAGTCTGTATTGATCAAAGTAGGAGTTGACACAAGAGATTTCTTAATAGATTCAAAAGAATCCCTTATTGCATCATTCCATTTAACTTCTAAATCCTTCCTTAGCATGCCAGTAATGTGTTTAATTAATTATGAAAAATTAGGAATAAATCTCCTAATGAAGTTAATCTTTCCAAGGAATGATTGAATGTCTTTCTTAGATCTAGGAATGTATATATTCTGAATAGCTTCTACTCTTGCAGGGTCAATATTTACTCCTTCAGTAGTCATGATGTGCCCCATAAGCTTACCTTCTTTCAATACAAAATGAGACTTCTTTGGATTGAGTGAAATCCCATACCTTCTGCACTTCAATAATATCTTCCTCAAATGCTGTAAATGTTCTTTATGGATGTGAGAAAACACTATTAGATCATCCAAATATATAAAAACAAACTTATCCTTCTCACCTACAAAGGCAATTTCCATGGCCCTATGAAAGGTGGCCCCATCATTCATAAGCCCAAAGGGAATCTTGGCATACATAAAAGTACCCCAAGGAGTTGTGAATGTGGTCTTTTCTCTGGCATCTGGATGTACTCATTTTTGGTTATAGCCTGAAAAACCATCAATAAAAGACATGACACTAGCTCCATACACTCTTTGCAAGATATACTCCATCTTCGGCAAAGGGTAGTTATCTTTCTTAGAACACTTGTTCAAGTTCATGAAGTCAACACATAAACTAACTTCCCCATTCTTATTCCTAACAAGAACTGAATTAGCAACCCACTCAGAATATCTTAGTGGAATGATAATTTGAGCATTCAATAACGTTTTAATTTCCTTTTCCATTATGGGTAGAAGAAGAGGGTTGATAGATATTAGTTTTTTCTTGAATGGAGTGGATTATTTATTCAAAGGTATTTTATGTTCAATCACTTGAGTGTCATAGGTCTTTAAGTCACTGTAATCCCATGAAAAAATGTCTAAAAACTCTTTCATCAGGCTGCCATAATCAGATCTTTGTTCTGCAGTCAATTGTGTGGACACATTTATGGTTTTGGGGCACTGTTCATCTCCTAAATTGTACTTAAAGACAATAGGGTCTTCCTCTTTTTTATCAGGCTTCAAAGTCACATCATTTTGGTCAAAAATATTATCAAGTGGTACTAATCCCCTTGGGATTTGATTATTAGGAAGTTGAATAATATCATGGCATCCAATTTTGTTTTTCAACTTAGGATTTTTGACCTTTTCAACATTTTCATTTTCATGATCTATATGGAGGGAATAAAAATCATCTATAACTTCTAAGAATCTAACCAATTCCTCATCATCTTCAAACACTTTCCAAAACTTCACATTGTTTGGAAAGGAAGGTCGATATTTCACTTGAATTTCATAGTTAAGCTTTGCTGGAAATGGTGGATTAAATGTACTAGCTGAAACAACTAATGAATCAACAAGTTGATTCATTGCTCTAGGAATATATGAAATATTGAATGCTAGAAAAGAATCAATGAGATTCCATACCTCATCTCTATATTACTTAAGCTTGACATTTTTGGCTTGAAAAGTGTTCTTAATTTGTTGGATTACCAGATCAACATCTCCATATACCTTCAACCCTTGAATATTCATGTCCTTAGCAACGTTTAATCCCAAGACCAAGGCTTCCTATTGTCCTATGTTGTTTTTCACCTCAAAATACAACTTGAAGGACAAATGAATTTTTTCTTTGGAAGGTGAAACAAAAACAACACCTGCTCCTGTAGATTCTCTTGAGCAAGCGCCATGAAAGAACATACTCCATACAGGAGTGCTTTCCACTTCTGAAGATTGGAAAATAGGATTTATGAGCTGCAAATATGATGATTGAGAATCATCAATTTGAAGTATAAAATATCCCAAACTTGTGTCAACTGAGTAGATGGGATTATTAGTAGGCTCCTTCTCATCACTGATAACGTAGGCTAATTCTGCTTCCCTATACAATTTCCTTTGTTCCCCTCCAAAGACTGTTACAGTTGCATAAGAAAGGTAATTTTGCAAGGTGCCTCCTAGCCTCTTTATCCATTCTCTAAATAAACACATACCAAATTTGGGTGGCACATAAGCTACCACAATTTCCATTTCCATGCCCCTCATGGGCAATTGGGATAAGGAAATTGCTAGATCTTTAATCAAGCCAAGGAACTTAACCTTCCTAGAGTCAAATGAAAATAAATCATGATAAGACTTGGTAATTTCTAAAATCAACTCATCCATGACTTCTTTTTGCATGAGGTTATGAGAATATCCTATGTCTAGAACGAAATTATGAAGAATTGTATCATGGATGTTCAAGGAGACATAAAAAGGTGGAGAGGTTTCCTCATGGTCTTCAACCATTGGACTAAGGAAAATAGTAGGCTTATCATCTTGGAGGTTTACAACATCAACAACAACTGGCATGGATTTAGGCTCGAGGGCTTTGAGGATGGTTTGTTTGAAGGTATCATTCTTCATTAATTCCATGAGTGGTATGGGAATTTTTACCTTCTGAATTTTTTATTCATAGATGAATGAAAAAGGGACTTTGTCAGGGTTTCTTACCTCTTGTAGAGGATATTTAAGAAGTACTTGATCCATTGTTTGAGCTTGATCTTTTCTTGGTTGTTGTTTTGTAGGGGAATCAACTGTCTTCGGAGGAGATTGCTCATCTTGCTTACTATTACTTTGTTTAGATATCATATTGTACCTATTCCGATCATCATCTTGAAAAACAGATCCATCATTTGAGTCTTGATTAGCCTGCTAACTAATCAAAGCTTCTTCATAAGCAGTTCATGTCAGGAAATATCCATCACCTTTATCTCCCAAACAATGAATCTCATCATCTTCTTTTGGTTGATATTACTCCATTACTATGTTATGAAAAGGTGTTTTAATATTCTGATCCGTATTAACATTTCTATTCCTTTGTAAAATATGATGTTGCTCATTATTTCTTCTATAAGGATTTGGATTTCGAGGAATAAAATCATTAGGATCTCTACCTTTTACATGCTTCTTGTTTTCAATCTTCATCTTGGACAATTCATAAGTCAAAGATTCTATCATCTCAGCCATCTTTTAGATATTGGTATCAACACTTGATGATGAGGCTTCTCCTTTTTGTTTCCTTCTATCACTTCTACCTTTCAACTTCTCTGTAGCAAGCATGTTAGATTCCAATTCAAGTGTTGCATCCTATATATCAGGCAATGTAACAAACTTCCTTTCTCTTAACAACAGGAAAAATTCATAATCAAAGGCAATAACATATGTGATTTTTGCGAAGGTAGCAGTAGGTTTGATTTCAGCTGAGATCTTGCTATACATATGGTTATATTTCTTGTTAAAGTCTGACATTGATTGACCCTTTTCCCTTCTCAAGTTCCCAAATTCTGTAATGTAGTAAATAAAATCCTTCTTATCCCCCCATTTTTTTAAGAAAGTATCATAAAAAACTTCAATACCTGTTATGGATCCTGGTGTTAATTCTCTAAATCATCTCCTGGCCTCTCCATCTAAGCTTTGCACAAACACTCTCATCCATAAATCCTCTTGTGTGATATTTAAGTTATCAACATAACTATAAAATAACTCAAGATGCTCTTCACCTGTGACCTCTTCTGTACTTGAAATTTTTTTCATATACTTTTGATAGTATCTAGTAGGCATTGCATTCAAAGGATTTGACAATACTAATGGTGAATATCTAACAACTATGATTCTTTCCATCTTAGTGAGATTTTGGGGTGTTGTTGCCATGATAGTGTTAGATGTACTGGAAGTTTGGATCACTAGGGATTGCGATGAGGCTGATATAGAGCATGAAGGTGAGGTAATGAGAGGAAAAGATATTTTTGGAATTATAATGGAAGAAGGGAAATAGGAAGCTCTGTAGAATTCAGACAATAACTTGGCAAGGTTTTCTTCTCCTTTTATAGACAATTCATGTAAGACAAGCTCAACTGCAGGAAGATTTGTATGAATGTAGGTTGAATTTGGTTAAGTTTCATATTGAGAATATTATATAGAGGATGAGAAATTGTCTTCTTCAACTAAAGATGAACTATCTACTTGTGTAAGATCAGAAGATCCTTGAACTTCTGAAGCTACTTTTTCACTATCAGTCTTTGAGCTTATAGCTTCAACAAGTGTTGGTTTTATTAATGGATTTTTTGAAAAAGACACAGAGGGATTTCTAGAGATACCTGAACTTAAAGATTCCTTCTATAATGTATTTCCCTCATTGATGATCATCTTAGGATCATATACTAGATCAATTAGTGGCTACTGAGGATTTGCTCGAGTATGTGCCTTCTTAGGAGCCACAATTTACTAATGGATTCACCAGATAGAAGATTACAACCAAACTAATTCCATACCTTTGTCTATCATCAAAAGATGGGACTATGTCATCTCCCAGGGAAGCTTGCTTCACATTCCTTTCCCCAGCAATGATGCCAATTTGTTATCACTCCAAGAGTCACTCAAGGTTGTAGGTTGAGTAAGCTTGGTAACTTAATCGAATGTTTAATGAAATATATAAAATTGGATCATAAATGGATAACTCACTCACTCACTGAAGATACATTGAATATATCCAGACAAGATAAGGCTCTCAAAAGGTATTGATCAGATGGTTTTTAAACTTAGATGGGTGGAGAACATTCACTATACTAGCAAGATCATGTATATTGAATATATATATATATGAAAGGATGACTATAATAAATAAGAATACTTATATTTCTTCCTACCAATGCAATGATTAAAAGACATTAATCAGTCACTGTGTAAACAAAACAAATGAATATGACATTCAATATAAGTACAAGAAAAGAAGAATGAACATAGTTCTGAACAATAAAAATGAGAGAAACTTATGATTCCATCATATATAATATCAAAGTCTTTACAAGTAAAGAGTGTTTAAAGATATGCAAAATCAAACCCCTTACAATGATGTCTCAATGGGATTAAATAGCTTTTACAAATTTGACTAGGATCCTCAAAAGATGGATCTGAATGCCACCTATCATATCAAATCTAAACTAATTCAAAAAGGTAGGATGAGATCCTATTTTTAATGGATAGGTATCCCATCCGAATTCCAAATATTTAGCTTTACCTGAGCTTCCTTGTGGCTATAGAAGTCCTTCACCACCTTTATCTAACACCTGGAGCCATGAATCACCCATTGAATGCTGAAAATAAAGTCAAAGTTGACCAAAACACCTCCACGCAGAAGGTTTACAAGTTGGTACTGCACTGTATTGAAAAAACATAGTCTGTAGTACAAACTCCTGTAGGTTCCAGTCTTTGCCAAAAATTTCAAAATTGCTTTGAAAAATATCTTTGAAGTATGAGAGTCTGTCTCATCAGAACACATATTACTGTATTTTTCTATCCTTATTGAGATTACTCAGACATCATTTCAATAACCATATATCCATACATGCTTCCCTAAATTAATTTCCATACATGCTCCATAAGACTTCAAAACATCTTAGGTCATAATAGGTCGGTAGCCATTAATCACAAAACCTTGAAACAACTTGTGAATCAATCATGTTGCTTTGAATAACTAGGAGAAGTAGATTCTTTTAAGAAGATTGCCAAATTCTTCTTGCTAAGCATATTCTTGGCCAAATATATGTCTTCGACCAGATTTCTATTGTCTTCTCTAAAGATGAGGTTCTGTTTGTACACATTAACCAATTGTTTCCTATGAATCATCTTATTTCTGTTGTTCCTCTTGAGCTGGTTACACTCCCCTTCTAGTTCATCTATTTGACTTGAAAGTTGTCTACTAAGTGTGACATTCTCTTGATGTAGTTTTTGATTCTTTTCCTAGAATTCTTTGAGTTGTCTGTCTTCATCCTTGAATAATTAAGAACAATTAGCTTTAGGCCCTTGATCTATCTCTAGAGCTGACTCTGGTGGAGATTCACTCAATTGGACTATGTGACGTCGACCCCCTACCTTTTCCTTGACAGGGTCTGCTGACCTCTTGATCAAGGATTGTTCTTCCTCTGATGAGCTGAAGAAGCTCCCTGGTTCTCTGTTGGAACCCTTCAGACAAATCCACAGGTCCTTCATAAACCCCCCCTGCGCAAACATGCACAAGGTGTGAGCTTCACCTCCACGCGACCACAACGCTATGACCTCAGGCCACACCAAGAGGCGCCTTTCACAAATCAGGACTTCTTTGTTTTCAATGTAGAGCATCCTAGGTGCTTTTCCTTCAAAATGAAGAACCCAGAAAAGTGTTAACGAATATTTAGCTCCTCCCTCATGTGACCATTCCCATGACCACAAGACTTAATTCAAAAGCTGCTTTCAGAATTCGTGATTTCACAAATCCTGTTGCTAAGTATCCCTGACTCCTTCAAGTTCTGAAACCCGAAATAGGGCTTAATGGTCCTTATCTCCTCCCTTGGTCTGCCTCCATGTGACCCTATCCTGTGGTCACCAGCTGAACCCAAAAGGTTCTTATTGCATTTCACGTATCGATGATGTGAAAGTCAAGGACTGTTTTCCTCCCAAGTCGTGATACTTGAATGTCGATGATTCCCCCTTGGATGATCAATGACCCAAGTCTCTCCCTTGATAAACGGTTGCGATCAAATCACAACTTCGTCTATCGCAAGTTCTCGCTACTCCCTCTGTTGACTTTCTTTAGTAGCGATTCAGTAAAATGCTAAACTCTCGCCATGCATCCTTTCTGATGGATGACCACAATGATTTTAGATCTTCCCCTTTTAAACCTCTGACTTGTGTGGAATTCTGCCACACGTCAGCTGAATGGATGCTCCTGACTTATTCCGGGGTTTCATGACCCTCCACTCCAGAAACAATGTTCTCCAAACCCTGAAAAACCGAAATGCGAAGTCTCTTGTGTGCATGAGCCGTTAAGGTTCGCACAACTCCTATAGATATGACGACTGATGGTTATCTTCTCTAGATCTGATGGTCTAGATATAATCCCCTACACATTCCCCTATGAAATCTCATGTGTGCCTGAACATAGATTCGATGGTCCGGATCTTCTCTCCCGATGTCGATCCAATGGTAGTTGTGCTCATCCTCCTGAGCTTTGGCACCTTCCTTTCCTTAGAATATTTTCTAAGTGTCGAAGGATTCAAACTTCGATTCTTCCTTGAGCCCAAATATTTTGGGTCTCGACTACATTCTGAGAACACTGGCCCTCCTGAGATTTTCAAACTGACTCAGATTCAAGGGGCTCTACCCTCTGCTTCCTTAAAAGTCTTTTGGGTGCTCCTCCTAGCACATTGTCGCTACGCTCGACCTCCTGAGCTTCTTCAAACTTGAAACAAGTTCACTCCGCCTGTCCTTTTTGTGATTGACTAGCCTTCAAATGGCTATCATTCAACACCTTCATTTGAGTGTTGGCCTGGTGCACTCCTTGCACAGGTCTTTGTCCTCTTTAAGCTCTAACTTCTCGGACCTCAAAGGTCTATGTCCCTTCTATCCTTCGAACATATGTAAGTGCCCTTTGGCAACTTATGCTCAAGCACTCCTTGTTGAGCCTACAGAGTGTTCAACAACTCTGTAAGTGTCTTTCCTGCGGCACTTCTCCTGTCTCAGAACTCGAAATAGAGTTCCTTCTTTCTATGCACTTCTTTGCACTAGCTCTATGCCCACATGACAGAGCTTCTACAGAACCTTCAATGATTCTATCTTCTTTGTGCCCTCCTCTACAGAGTCTTACCTCCAAGGTGTTCATTAAACTTGAGGCCTCTCTTTGAGTCAATGACTTCCTTTGGCATGCCCCCCTGATAGGTCCTTTGCCTGAATTCCACAGAAATTAAGAAGTCCACTCATGCACTAGCCTTCAGAGTCCTCAGTACTCTATCATGCAACCTCTTGCATGAAACCAAAAAGAACCCAAACTGAAATCAAAGGACTCACGGACAAAAAATTCTGTTTAACCCTGCAAATGTAAACTACTCATACATCTACAACATATCATAAACACATAAACACATTTATTCATAAACACACAAAGACTCATGTGCAGGAAAGACTGCTCTTTGTATTAATAAGAATGCATGTACATAGGTTACAAAATCTCGGACTTCAACAAAGTCTCCTCTCTCCTCTCTTCCTATCCTATCTATTTTTTCTCACTACTAAACATAAAAACAAAAGATCTTTTTACAAAAGAGGGGCTCCTCGAGCTCTTCCCTCCATCTCACCTTGTTAAGCCCTAATATTGGCTCATTACCCTTTAATTGGGGCATATTAGATTAGTAATGCTATTTTATTTATGTCAGCTTTAGGCCATTAGTTGTAATTTAGATTAGTAATGTTAT
>JZKD02S2360662.1:176035-190369 GCA_000966675.3 Picea glauca | reverse complement strand
AAAGGAGGTTTCCCCCTCGAAGAGGCTTATTATCTGAAATTATCTCTTTTTCAAGGCATTGAGTACTTTTCCTGAGGTTTTTCTATGCTATATTGATGTTTGGTTCTTAACACACCTACTCTCATTAATTTACATTGAATGGGCCATATAATTTGCATTGGAGTTAGATCCCCTTCTACCTGTCAGCCATTAAGGTGACACCAACTACAACATGCTCGAAGGCATCGCTTCAGCTCTACCATCCTTACAAACATTTAATTTCAATTTGAATTTTGAAAATGTGAGAGGACTGGTGCCTCTCCTCCTTGAATGCGCGCTTTGAATTTGTTGCATTGTTGGAACATGATGATGTGGAGTGATGCTCCTACATCATACTCCTTAGCTGGAAAAATCATGAGCTCCTTCTCATGAGCTTCTAGGATCTGCTGTTGAAATCCACCTGGATCCCAAACAATTCTCTGGAGTTGTCCATCCACTCCCCTTGCCTTGTTGTTGTTATTGCTTCCCTGCTGCTATGGTAAGATTCCTTCCACTCAACTTCTCCTTGCTGGCAGATTCTAATGCTAACCTCAACATCAACCTTCTGATTCCTTCAATTACTTCGTCTAACTGTTCTAGTGGTTGGCTTTCCTCATGCAGTATTCTCTGTTGCACTCCCTTTCTGTCAACGGGTCGATCCACTTTATATCCCCTACTATCTTTCTCTCCCCTTGTGGAACTAAGTGGCCACCCTGCTATAGATTTCATCTCTGAAGTCTCTTCACTGAGTCTCTTCTCAGCTTCCTCTTCTGATAGCTTGACTGTTAGCCCTCCTGCTGACATATATCCAACTTCCTCCAGCTGCTTCCCAGACTGTAATTTTTCTTCATCTTCTGTTGCATGCTTCAGCACTGCAGTCATCATCTATTTAGCTCCCTGGCTGAAATTCTTGAGAAATTCCTCTGAATGATCCTTTGCTAACATATGCATGACTGTCTGCTCATGGCAGTCATTTACTAGTTCTGGACGGTTCAACCAATCCTCTAGCATCTCTAACTCCTTCTCCCATGGAGTGATCATATTAATTGTGTTCTCCTCTTCTTCTCCTTGGACAACTTCTGACATCTTCTCCTTTGTCATGGCAGTCACCGCTGGATGTCTTTCTGTTGTTGCTGCATTGGAAACACACACGATGGCCTCAGCTAGGCTATATGGAAGGAATACCTTTATCCCTCCAATCATCAGAATTCTCTTCTGATATTCCTTCTCTATCAGCTGTCCTTGTTGATATGAACTCACCTCTGAGCTCATCTTCTCTATTAGCTCCTCTCACTGATCCAAACTCATCCCTAAGTTCATGAGACTTTTAGGTAGTCTCATTTTCTCTCCCTTGCCCACCTGGCAATATGGGATTTCTTCCCTACCCACCTGCCATTCTATGAGATCCTCCAACAATCCCATCTCATTGCCCATCAAAATCTTAACTTTATTCACTTCCTTCTTGGTAGTTCACAAGATCTTCCAGTGATCTCTTCTCCTCATCATCATTAAGATTTCTCCTAGCTTTTGGTTCACACACATGAACCACTTCCTCTATGTCTCTGAGGCTTTTAGTGTAGCTCAACCATCCTTTCAACAGTCTTCGTTGTCTTCTGGCCAACAATTCTTTGACTGGCCATTTTACCTTTGTTTTCATGGACCATTCATACACCCATCGTGTTCTTGCACTCTGTTGCATTCGAAATGCAAGCTCCTCCATCGTCGCTCTTATCTCAATGAGTTCATTATCCATCTCATCTTTTCCCTTTGGTTGGAAGTCTTCTCTTCAACCACGTCCATGGCCTTCAGTAGCCATATTCTTCCTTCTACCTACCCTCTTGGAAAATCTATTGTTTACTCTACAACCAAGAGCATTTTCAACATTTCCTACAGTCCACCTGACTGTCTATTGACTACTGCACATCTCCTTGTAACAATCACCACATAGATGAATCTTTGGTTTTCTCATACTACCCGATGATATTAGACTTCCTCCTTCAATCCTTTTTTCCTGAAATATACAGACAAAATCTTTCTCTAATACCACTTTGGTGGTATCAGATTATATCATGTATCGCCTTCCTGCTATCCGAAGACAAAGATAACAACTTTCTTCTGTTCCTCCTTTTCCTCCCTCTGCCTGCAGTCTACAGACAGAAAGTGGCTCTGATACCACTTGACGTCGACACCCTACCTCTGCCTCGACAGGGTCCACTGACCTCCTGGTCAAGGATCGTTCTTCCTCTGATGAGCTGAAGAAGCTCCCTGGTTCTCTGCTGGAACCCTTCAGACAAATCCACAGGTCCTTCAGAAAACCCCCCTATGCAAACATGCACAAGGTGCGAGCTTCACCTACACGCGACCATGAAGCTATAACCTCAGGCCATGCCAAGAGGCACCTTTTGCAAATCAAGACTTCCTGGTTTTCAATGCAGAGCACCCTGGGTGCTTGTCCTTCGAAATGTCAAACCTAGAAAAGGGTTAATGAGTCTTTAGCTCCTCCCTCATGTGACCTTTCCCATGAACACAGGCCTTAATTCAAAAGGTGCTTTCGGAATTCGCAACTTCACGAATCCTGTTGCTAAGTCTCTCTGACTCCTTCAAGTTCTGAAACCCAAAATAGGGCTTAATGGTCCTTAGCTCCTCCCTTGGTCTGCCTCCACGTGACCCTGTCCTGCGATCACCGGCTGAACCCAAAGGTGCTTGTCACATTTTGTGTATCAGCGATGTGAAAGTCAAGGACTGTTTTCCTTCCAACTCCCAATACTCGAATGCCAATGATTCCCCCTTGGATGATCAATGGCCCAAGTCTCTCCCTTGATCAATGGTTGTGATCAAATCACAATTTCATCTGTCGTAAGTTCTCGCTGCTCCCTCTGTTGACTTTCTTTAGTAGCGAGTTAGCGAAACGATGAAATCTCGCCACACGTTATTTTCGATGGATGACCATGATGATGTCGGCTCTTCCCCTTTTAAACCTTCGACTTATGTGGAATTATGCCATGTGTCAGTTGAATGGATGTTCTTGACTTCTTCTAGGGTTTTCTGACCCTCCACTCCAGACACGATGTTCTCCAAACCCTGAAAAACTGAAATGTGAAGTCTCCTATGTGCATGAGCCGTTAAGGTTTTCACAACTCCTACAGATCCAACAAATGTTGGCTATCTTCTCTAGATATGACGACCGAAATCTAATCCCTTATGCATTCCCTTATGCAATCTCATGTGTGCCTGAACGTAGATTCGGTGGTCCAGATCTTCTCTCCTAGTGTTGATCCAATGAAAGTTGTGCTCCTCCTCCCGAGCTTTGGCACCTTCCTTGCCTTAGAATATTTTCTAAGTGTCGAAGGATTTGACCTTCCATTCTTCCTTGAGCCCAAATATTTTGGGTCTCGACTATGTTCTGAGAACACTGTCCCTCCTGAAACTGACTCAGATGCAAGGGGCTCGACCCTCTGCTTCCCCAAAATTCTTTTGGATGCTCCTCCTAGCAGACTTTCACTACGCTCGACCTCCTGAGCTTCTTCGAACTCGAAACAAGTTCACTCTGCATGTCCTCCTTGCGCTTGACTAGCCTTTCAATGGTTGTCATTCAACACCTTCATCTGAGTGTTGGCCTGGTGCACTCCTTGCAAAAGTCTTTGTCCTCTTTGATATCTAACTGCTCGGACCTCAAAGGTCTATGTCCCTTCTATCCTTCGAAGAGTTGAAAGTTCCCTCTAGCAACTTATGCTCAAGCACTCCTTGCTGAGCCTACAGAGTTTTCAACAACTCTGTAAGTGTCTTCCATGCGACACTTCTCCTGTCTCAGAACTTGAAATAGAGTTCTTTCTTTCTATGCACTTCTTTGCACTGGCTCGATGCCCACCTGGCAGAGCTTCTACAGAACCTTCAATGATTATGTCTTCTTTGTGCCCTCCTCTGCAGATTCTTACCTCCAAGGTGTTCAGTAACCTTGAGGATTCTCTTTGAGTCAATGACTTCCTTTGGCATGTCCCCATGGCAGATCCTTTGCCTGAATTCTGCAGAAATTCAAAAGTGCACTGATGCACTGGCCTTCAGAGTCCTCAGTACTCTTTCATGCAACCTCTTGCATGAAACCACAAAGAACCCAGACTGAAATCAAAGGACTCACGGACAACAAATTCTGTCTAACCCTGCAAATGTAAACTACTCATACATCTACAACATATCATAAACACATACATACATTCATTCATAAACACACAAAGACTCATGTGTAGGAAAGACTGTTATTTGTATTAATAAGAATGCCTGTATAGAGGTTACAAAAGCTCAGACTTCAACAAAGTCTCCACTCTCCTCTCTTCCTATCCTATCTTTTTTTTCTCACTACTAAACAAAAAAACAAAAGATATTTTTACAAAAGAGGGGCTCCTCGATCTCTTCCCTCCATATCACCTACTCTCATTAATTTACATTGAATGGGCCATCTAATCCACATTGGATTTAGATCCCCTTCTACCTGTCAGCCATTAAGGAGACACCAACTACAACATCCTCGAAGGCATGGCTTCAACTCTACCAGCCTTACAAACATTTAATTTCAATTTGACTTTTGAAAATGTGAGAGGAATGGTGCCTCTCCTCCTTGAATGCATGCTTTGAATGTGCTACATTTATAGCGCATGATGATGTGGAGTGATGCTCTTGCATCATAATGGCCTCAAGTGATTTCTTTTCAAGAGGGGAAACTTTCAATCTTGATAACCTATTTCTAGGCTTTATAACATCAATGATTTGATGAGATTCCTCTGCTAATACAAGCTTTCTCCTGGATGACCTTCTGAGGGTTGGTGTACCAATTATAGCTTGGATAGTCTGAGTGTAATTCCCCCATTCTGAGCTAGGCAGGCGTTACTTCACAGAATAACAATCTCATACTTAATTCTATATATAAGACATGCATTTAAGCAAATGAAACACATTTAAACTCAGAGTAGCCATAATAATTACTACTATTATAAATAATCAATGTCTTTAACATTACTTCGTATGCACAACATAATACATGATAAATATAAATACATAGATATGCAAAAACATAATTAAAACATCATATGGTACTTATATTTGAAATGGTGGTAATTCCACCAACCAGGTGCAGGCCTTCCACGAACCTCCCAGCCTTAGACCACACTGCTCATCAAGCTCAATAGTGGGTCACCCCTGAGATGGGACTAAGCTCCACTCCCAAGGTAAGGAATCCTAGGCTAGGTTGAGGTTACAGGGTAAACACACAATCACAAGGAAGGAATTCTCTTCCAGGAACCACTCATACTCACTGCTCACAGACTCTCCTTCCCCACATGCCTGCTCCACCCCAGGAGTATACACCTTCTTTGTCACCTAGGAAATCCTTTGGCTACTAACCTCCCTTGCCTTGGGTTTCAGCAACAGACTGGACCGGAAGTCTCTGAGCTCTGTGGCAGCTACTGGGTTCCTTCCAGAAGTTCTCTCCTTCCTCTGCGCACTCTCTCACCTAGAGAGAGTCGCTCACAGGCCCAACAACCTGTTCTTCCAACTTCACCACCTCTCTCACCTGGAGAGAGTGTTGTACTAACTGGCCAACAAGACACACAACATTAAACACTACATGACCACCACAATCAATGAGAATCCAGACACAAACACCCTAGGACAACTACAGACAGGTGCAACAGCATAACCAGGCTTAGCAGGGATGGGACACTTTCGTTTTCTCAATCTAGCAACATGGGATAGACTCACACTCTGGATTCTCAGGAATGCGTGACAAGTTGTCCACGCAGGGGTCGATTTAGACTCCACAGTTTAGAACAGAGAAGGGGTGTACCAGCTTTCCATAACAAACACAAACTTTTTCCCAAAATCAACACAGGCTTCTGGTTTAGGGGATGTATGATTCAGAAGATGCATGAGGTCTCTTACTGAGGTCAGACCGGTTCATTCTTAGATGGTCGGGTAGAATGGAGGCAGCCCCCCACCACGACTCATATCATCCATTTTATTTGCATGGGCTTGGGTTGACACTTGTCACCCGTGAAGATGCATGCTTCCATCAGCGTGCGTTCCTCCCACCATTTGGAAGTCACATGTCATTCCAAAAGATCTTAGGATAAAAACATATTATTCACATGTCTTTTTGGAATAATATTAAAATATTATTCACATGTATTTTTGGAATAATATTAAGATATTATTCCCAAGACTTAAGCCCTTAGGTTTAGCCCCTAGGCTCCACACTTAGCCCCCTTTTCCCACCTTCCATCCCCTAATCCCTTGCCCACTCTGTGGAATCTTAGTCCCCCATCACTCATCCATCGTGTCGGCCTACACGTGGAGGTGTTTATATTTTTATTAATGTTCTGCATAGATACATGTACAACATCAGGCTCTTTCCCTTCAACACTCAGGCTCTCCGGCCTAACAATCACATAAGCCCACCAGCTTATATAAACTTGGCTCACCATCCTATAAAACATTTTACAACTCATTTCGTAAACAAGATTTACAACTGGGCTCGGCCTTGGGGACATTACAATCTCCCTCCCCTTATTTCTGCACTGTCCTCAGTGCAACTTTACACAACATCTACAAGCTTTTCAAAATTTTCAAAAAGATGTGGGTACTTTGCCTTCATAACATCTTCATGCTCCCATGTTGCATCCTCAAGACCGTACCAGGTCCACTGGACCTTTTCAAGATTTATAGCTCGATTTCAGAGCTGTTTTATTTTCCTTTCCAATATGTGCACAGGATGCACTTGCAGGACACCTTCTAGTTCCACATGAATCACATTCCAGTTGATAACATGATTAGCATCGGGTATATATTTCTTAAGCATTGAAATATGAAACACATGATGTATAGTCATAGATGCAGGTAATGCAAGCATGTATGCAACTGGCCCAATCCTTTCCAGGATTTCAAATGGCCCACAAAATTTGGATGCCAACTTGGTGCAACTTCCCAGCTTTAGGGAACTCCTGTTAGTTTTCACTTTCAGGAAAACATGATCACCCACTTTGAATTCTCTGTGGGTTTTGTTCTTATCAACATAACTTTTCTGCTTGTCTTGGGCAGCTTTCAAATTCTGTTTAATTTTTATCATTTGGCCCTCCATCTCCTTGAGCAACTCTAGCCCAACTACTGCTCTGTCAGCTGGATTATCCCAACTTACTGGAGTGTTTCACTTTCTTCCATAAAGTGCTTAAAATGGGCTTATCTTCAATGATGCATGATACCCATTATTGTAGGTGAATTCTACCAAATGAAGGTAGTCTTCCCATCTTGATGGTTTGTCCATCACGTACATTCTCAACATGTCCTCTATTACTCTGTTCACCCTCTCTGTCTATCCATCAGACTCGGGATGATACGTTGTACTAAAATTCCGATTCATTCTGAATCCTTTGAACAGTCCTTTCCAGAAATTCGAGGTGAATTTCAGGTCCCTATCAGACACAATCGTTTTATGAATTCCATGAAAGCATGCCACTTCTTTTAAGAAGATATCAACAACATCTGCTGCCTTGTGAGTGGTTTTCAGTGGAATAAAATGGGCATCTTTTGTAAGCTTGTCCAGCACAACCATGATTGAATCATGCTTATTGCTTGTTCTAGGCAATCCTGTAGTAAAATCCATGGTCACCACTTCCCACTTCCATTCAGGAATGGGTAAAGTTTGCAGCAACCCTGTTGGGTGCCTATGCTCAACCTTAACTTTCTGGCATTCCATACATCTGGTGATGTATTCAATGATCTCCCTCTTCAAACCCGGCCAAAATCAATGGCTTTTGACTATTGCCACAGTCTTTTGATATTCAGGGTGTCCAACATACATCACATTATGCATTTCTTTTAGAATCACAAGCTTCAATTCCTGGACATTGGGTACATACACTTTGTCTTTATACAGAAGTAGTCCATCAGCTTCCAAGGTGTAACTTTCCTTTTTCTATGGTCTCTCACGCTACTGTAGCTTTGCTACTAAGTCTCTGTACTACAAATCCACATTTGTAGCTTCCAAAATTCTACCCTTGATATTAGTCTTATACATGCTAATGGCTAAAGTATGTAAGTCATGCACTTTTCTACTGAGTGCATCAGCCACCTTGTTTTCCTTCCCCTTGATATGCTTGATATCAAAGTCGTATTCGCATAGAAACTCTAGCCACCTACTTTGTCTAGCGTTTAAAGTCGGCTGACCAAACAAATATTTCAAACCATTGTGGTATGTTCTCAATTTGAATCTCCTTCCAATGATGTAATGTCTCCATTTCCTCAGAGCATGGACGATTGTTGCCAGCTCCAAATCGTGAGTGGCATAATTATTTTCATGCTCTTTCAGCTTCCTGGACTCATAACAGATTACAAATACATCTTGGTTGAGAACTCCTCCCAACCCTTCCTTACACACATTTGTTCACACTATCAAATCCATATTTGGATTTCCAATCCTCAAGATTGGAGCACTGGTTAACAACTGCTTCAATGGCTGGAAACCTTTCTCACACTCTTCAGTCCACTGAAACTTTTTCTCCTTCCTTTGGAAAGAAGTGATAGGGTGAGCTATCTTTGAGAACCTTGTTATAAACCTTCTGTAGTAGCCCTCTAGACTTCCACCACTCTCCTTGGCGCTGACCATTCTCATATGGCCTCAACCTTCTCAGGATCCACAACGATCCCTTCTTCTGAAATAATGTGCCCCATGTAATGGATCTGCCTTTGGTAAAATGAGCATTTGCTCAATTTTGCATACAATTGGTGTCCTATCAACACTTTCAGCACCAGTCTCAGGTGTTGTTCATGCTCTTCCTCTGACTTGGAATACACCAATATGTCATCCAGGAAGACTATGAAAAACTTGTCTAAATAGTCCCTGAATACACCATTCATCAAGCACATAAAAACAACAGGTGCGTTTGACAGACCAAACGACACCACTGTGAACTCGTAATGACTGTAACTTGTTCTAAAGGTGGTCTTGCTGATGTCCTCATCCTTTATTCTTACCTGGTGATATCTTGATCTGAGATCTATCTTTGAAAATATTTTCGCACCCTTCAATTGATCGAAAAGATCATCGATCCTTGGCAGAGGATACTCATTCTTGACAGTTACCTTGTTCAACTGTCTGAAATCAATGCATAGCCTCAACATCCCATCCTTCTTCTTCACGAACAGGACTAGGGCACCCCAAGGTAACATGATGGGGTGAATGTACCCCTTCTTTAGAATATATTCAAGCTGCAATTGCAACTCTTTCAACTCTGGCGTACTCATTCTATAAGGAGCTTTCGAAATTGGAGCTGCTCCAGGAATCAAATTTATAGAAAAATCGATGTCTCTTTTCGGAGGTAGTCCAGGTACCTCCTGAAATATGTCTTTGAAATATGTGAGTACCTCATGGTCTCCAATCCTTGAGACTTCATCTCTAGATGCTTCCTCCACACAGGCTGCAAATAATTGGCAGCCTTTTCTGTAGCACTTCTTCAGTTTCATGGCTGAGATTTCTCTAACAGCCACAACTCTAGGAATCCCTTGGACTGTTTCTGATTCCCCTCCTCATCCAGGAATGTAAACCTCTTGTTATGACAGTCTAGGAGGGCATGGTGCTGGTCCAACCAGTCCATTCCAATTAAACAGTCATAGGATCCTAAAGGCAGAATATTCAATTCAGCCTTCGTGCTCAATCCTTTCATGTTCATAGAACGGGACTTCACCAACTCAACGAATTTCCTCTTGGTTCCTATAGCCAACTGCACTAACCAAGACTTTTCATGTTTTCTTCTTGATAAATGCAAACTTTCCACCACCCTAGGATATATATAACTATGTCTAGCCCCTGAATCAATTAAAATACTAAATGGTTGGTTGTTAATCATACCTTCCACTTCAATCATGTGCGATTGAAATTCTTCTTGCTTGTTGTCTAGGGTTGCGTAGATCCTTGGCATTCTGCTGCCCATATCCTCCACTGTTTCAAATTGCTGAACATTGTGGACGGTTCTCACTTTATCTTTTATGTGGGGGGAGTATCAGTACCTATGGTTTACTTTACAGCCCCAACACTCCATAGGTGGCGGTCTGGGCATTTGTTCATCCACTTCAGCCTTCCTAGGCTCCCTAAAGGATGGTTGTCCCTGACTGTTTATGAAAAAGGGAGGCTTGTTTCCCTTCAACCTCTGCTCTTTCCTGAAATTCTTTTGATCATCCCAAGCCTTCCGAAAAGTAGGCCTTTCTCTTTGCTATTCATATAAACATTTTTCCCTTCTTATTGTTTCTTCCATAGTCTTGGGATCATCATATTGGATCTTGTCACTAATGGAAGGTGGCAGTCCACTCAGATATCTCTTAATCATGACAGCCTCATCTTTGATGAATGGAACATACTTCAGTAGTTCCAAAAACCTTCGTTCATATTCATCAATGGTCATGCTGCCTATCGTGACTTCGAAGAAATCCTTCATCTTTCTATCATATTATCTTTTAGTCAGGTATTTCTTCTCGAACCCCTTTAACTCCTTCCAAGTGACATCTTTCTCTCTGATGTGTTGCACCTGCACAAACTGATCCCACCACATGGATGTTTTTCCTTTCAATTGATACATTACAATTATTCCTTCTGCATGAGAAGAATAATTTTGCAGTTGGAAATATTTCCTCATGCCAAGCAACCAGGTTTCGACATCTTCCTCCTTATGTTCTCCATCAAACGTTGGAGGCTTGATCTTGTTCATCTCTCCCTTCAATTCATCCACTCCATATCTTCAGTATTTTCTGGTAGATGACGGGCTTGAACTACTGCGTGCCTCCCTACTGGAATGCTTTGGGGAGCGACAATGATGCCTACTACCACTCCTCAATCTTCTTCTCCTCTTAGGGGTTCTGACACTTCTTGATATTCTTTTCCTCTCAGGGGTCTTGCAACTATCTGTCTTTCTTGAGTCACTCCCCTTCTCCAATTTCCTTTCTATTCTTTCCAGGCTCTTCAACATTTTTAGGTTGAATTCACCCTGTTGATCCCTAACCCTCATGAGCTTTCGGCTATCAGCTCGACGAGCCTGGGCATCTTTCTACAATCTTTTCATGAGTTTCATCATATGTCCTTCCTTATCCATATCTTTTCCGTTCCCATTAGAGTTTGATCCTTTGATTCCCAAGTTGACATCCCTTCCTACCCTTTCGTCCTCTATTTCGAAGGCAATATGTACCTCTTCCATTTGTATACTCGACTATCTTGACACCCATTGAACTCTGCACACACAACGTCCAGTCAACCAGAGTTTGTCAGGCCTTATCCCTTAATGAAAACCACAACATTCATTAACCAACGCGAATAAGAAAACGTTTCAAATTCACTAAGTTTTCTGAGCCCTTCTTGGCTCTACAAATTTTTGGGACTTCGGTTTTCGTGGTTTTTGTCCACGAGGATCCAATAGTTAAATCATAGATAGTTCTGATGTCCTTCCAAAATTTCAAGATTTCGGAACTTTAGGGTTTTGGGTTTCGAGGTTTTTGGTCCCCGGAGGTTCTTGCTATCGCTTCCCTCTTCAACTCTCAACTCTCGAACTTCCAACCTCTCTTCCCCTGGGCCCACATCACAGTTGTTTCCAACCCCAGTGGTGTGTGGTACGTTCAAGAGGGTCCATGTCACCTTCATTGACGTCATCGGGTCCAACCATTCTCACTTGTCTACTCGACTCACTGGCACGTGGTGCACACCCATGTGTCCACATCCATTCCAAGGCAATCCAACGGTTAGAATTCTCTCAGATCTATGATGTAGATCTTTTCGGTGTTTTGGGGTTTCAGGCATCAGGATTTTTTGCACCCCCACATCTCGAACCTTCGTTTGCCGAAATTCTAAAATTACTGTCTACTCTTCCACTTGATCCAACAGTCAAGTTCCTCTCTTACGATCTACAGTGTAGATCGTTTCAGAATTTTGGGTTTCGCTATTTTGAAAAAACAAGGTTCTTCCCCTTTAGTTTCCCAAGTGTCGAAACGTCATTTGACAACCACGTGTCCCCCTCGATGGATGGTCCTGACGAATTCGGGATTTTGTGTATCACGATTTCTACATTCTTGTGCAACTCGAAAGGGTTTTTAAACCCTACGCACGTTTTCCAGATCTGACGGTCACAAGGGTTCTCCTTTTCTCTGAACAGATCCTACAACTCCAACACTTCTAGTGTGGAGTCCTCTCTCCCTATGGCCAGATTCCACCCCGGTTGCAGTTTCATAACACCGCTACACCTCCTGATCTTGGTAACACGATCAAGTAACTCCTTAACACTTAGGAGAATTCAAAGGTCCGAAATTGGCCCTTCAGACACAATTTCTCCTCAAAACATCGATCCAAAGACCACTCAAATGGCCCATCTAGGTTCAACGTCGAAACCTTAGTTCTGATACCAAACTGTAACGCCCCCATTCTGGGACGGGTAGATGCTACTTCGCGGAATAACAAGCTCATACTTAATTCTATATATAAGACATGCATTTAAGCAAATGAAACACATTTAAACTTAGAGTAACCATAATAATTAATACTATTATAAATAATCAATGGATTTAACATTACTTTGTATGCACAATAGAATACATGATAAATATAAATACATAGACATGCAAAAATGTAATTAAAACATCATCTTGTACTTATCTTTGAAACGATGGTAATTCCACCAACCAGGTGCAGGCCTTCCACGAACCTCCCATCCTTAGACCACACTTCTCATCAAGCTCAATATTGGGTCACCCCCGAGCTGGGACTAAGCTCCACTCCCAAGGAAAGGAATCCTAGGCTAGGCTGAGGTTACAGGGTAAACACATAGTCACAGGGAAGAAATTCTCTTCCAGGAACCACTCATGCTCACTGCTCACAGACTCTCCTTCCCCACATGCCTGCTCCACCCCAGGAGTATACACCTTCTCTGTCACCTAGATAGTCCTTCGGCTGCTAACCTCCCTTGCCTTGGGTTTCAACAACAGACCAAACCAAAAGTATCCGAGCTCTGTGGCAGCTATTGGATTCCTTCCAAGAGTTCTCTCCTTCCTTTGTGCACTCTCTCACCTACAGAGAGTCACTCACAGGCCCAACAACCTGTTCTTCCAACTTCACCACCTCTCTCACCTGGAGAGACTGTTGTACTAACCAGATAACAAGCCACACAACATCAAACACTACACGTCCACCACAATCAACGAGAATTTAGACACGAACACCCCAGGACAACTACAGACAGGTGCAACAGCATAACCAGGCTTAGCAGGGACATGACACTTCTGTTTTCTCAATCTAGCAACATGAGATAGACTCACACTCTGGATTCTCAGGGATGCGTGACGGGTTGTCCACGTAGGGGTCGATTCAGACTCCATGGTTTAGAACATAGAAGGGGTGTACCGGATTTCTAGAACAAACAAAGACTTTTTCCCGAATCAATACAGGCTTTTGGTTCAAGGGATGTACAGTTCAGAAGATGCACGAGGTATCTTGCCGAGGTCGGACTGGTTCACGCTCAGACGGTTGGGTAGAATGGAGGCAGCGCCCCACCATGGCTCATCTCATCCATTTTATTTTCATGGGCTTGGGTTGACACTTGTCACCCATGAAGCTGCATGCTTCCATCAGCATGCGTTCCTCCCACCATTTGGAAGTCACATGTCATTCCAAAATAACTTAGGATAAAAAATATTATTCCCAAGACTTAAGCCCTTAGGTTTAGACCCTAGGCTCCACACTTATCCCCCTTTTCCCACCTTCCATCCCCTAATCCCTTGCCCACTCTGTGGAAGCTTAGTACCCCATCACTCATCCATCGTGTTGGCCTGCATGCGGGGGTGTTTATATTTTTATTAATGTTCTGCATAGATACATGTACTGTTGATTAAGGTTGGTTGTCATTGATGTCAACCCTTGAAGAAATACCTATAGCACAAAGGTTTGGGTAATGGACCCAATAGTGTTTGATGCAAATATGACTCATTATTGTTTTTTCATGGTTGATAAAAAGTAAATATGGATGAAATCCAAAGTGGTCCCCTTATGGAGAAATCCCTCACGGGAAGACGCTTTGTGCAGTAAAAGAATCCATGCTTAATTGTGGAATAATGAGATGAAGGAAAGTGAATTTGTCAGGAAAAATATCCTAGATGGATATTTCTTGTCATGTCATTTCTGGTGGTACGTGGAATGTCACATAATTCCTCATGGTTAGAGAGTTATGGCCATGAGAAGTTGGAGACCCCAGGTTTGGGTAATGGACCCAAGTTTGTTTGATGGGTAATGGTATGAGTTATGAT
>JZKD02S2360662.1:155891-169013 GCA_000966675.3 Picea glauca | reverse complement strand
TGATGTTGGTACATATTGATGATTCATAGTTGATGAGTAGTTGAAACATGATTGGAACATACTTGGTACATGGTTGGATGCACTTGTTTATGGTACATGTTGATTACAGGTTGGTTCATGGTTGATGCACTTGTTTATGGTACAGGTTGATTACAAGTTGGTGCATGGTTGATGCACTTTTTTGTGTACAGGTTGATTACGGGTTGAGGTACAGGTTGATGCATGGTTCAGATTTATTGGTACAAGTTTACAGCGATATATCTCACAATGATAGTTTGACAGTGGTTCCATCATTCTACTTCTACTTCAGGGTGGCAGGACGGGGCAAGGACAGGTGGTTGTAGCCACCTTTTGGTTGTATTCGGAGAAAATTGGGGGTTGTAGCCTCCTTCTGGTTGTAGCCAGAGATTTGGGGAGTTGGATCTTCCCTCTAGTTGTAGCCTGAGAAACTAGGGGGTTGGACCCTCCTTCCAGTTGCAGCTGGAAAACAAAGGAAGTTGGTGCTTCCAATGAATGTAATTGTTCAAGACATATAAGAAAAAACATTCTGTGGTTTTCCCCCGATTTGGATTTCCACGTAAAACACTGGTGTACTGTGTATGTGTGTGATTGTTTATTTATTCGTGCTCATTATTGGATAATAATTCTACATTGATATAACATTTGAAGAAAAATGATTATAATTACGTTATTACTGATTCACCCCCCCTCTCAGTAATCCAACATGTACAACATCAGGATCTTGCCCTTCAACACTCAGGATCTCCAGCCTAACAATCACATAAGTCCACCAGCTTATATAAACTTGGCTCACCAGCCTAGAAAACATTTTACAACTCATTTCGTAAATAAGATTTACAGCTGGGCTCGATCTTGGGGACATTACACTGAGGATTATCTTCAATCTCCATTGGAGGAAGCTCCACGTGAGGCTATAATTGTTCTTCAATAATCACCTCTTTATCCTTTCCTTTCCTCTTATCTCTTTTATATACTTGGAAAGGTAAAGGTTCTTGAGGCATGTGGTCTTGAGGGGACTGTGGTGTTTCATATGATGGAGCAGAGGGAGCAGTGGGAGTAGAGGACTGTGGTACTTCAAATGATGGAGCAGATGGAGCAGTGGGAGTAAAGGACTGGGGTACCTTATATGATGGAGCAAAGGGAGCCGTGGGAGCAGAAGAAGATGTTGCAATCTTCTTCCTAGGAGTTTTGAGTTTTGAAGGAGAAAGAGGCAGGTCAATTTGGTAGTTAGATACCAACAGGAAAGTGGTACAATCTTTCCCTTCCTTATTCAACTATTCAATGACTATGAGCTTGATTAAGGCATGGTGAAAAATAGATTTTTGAATCTTATCAGGTTTTCATTGTGCAAATGAAATCATTATTTGCAAACTCATGAAAAGGAAATAAGGTAATTCTATTTCCTTCTTACCAGTGAAATGGAGAAGTAGTTTGAAGTGGTATTGCAAAATCCAGTTGTATCTCCCTTCACAAGTAAAATATATCTGAATGATGAACAACAAATTACAGTACTTCTCTAGTAGCCACTCCCTTGGCACACCCTTCACCAATTCATCTCCCCTATTCTCAGGCTTGAGCATGTCTTGACACTAGTCCTCCTTTTATAATATCCTTGCCTTGAACCATAGTTCCCTTATCCTACGAATATCAATCACTTATTTAATCAAATACAATGTCAAATGGATTTCCAAGGGTCCAAAATTCATCTTACCATTCCTGTAATTTTGCTCAAAGTCTCTTGAAACCTACAGATGGTATCCTTCGATCTTATGACAAAACCTCCAACATCCCATGCACTTGAAGGAGTCCACATGGTTAGGGTTTTGTTTGCTCAGAGTGGTATCAGTGGTCTTGAATCTAACCATATATATTGACCTTTTCCTGGGGATGCGGTCTCTCCTTGGAGCCATTGGATGTATGATCACCTGTTGTAAACACTTCTGCACAGATAGAATTAGAAGAAAACTCTAAAAACAAATTTATTTGTTTCTGTAAACCTTAGTAATTTCCTTTTATGGCGAGTTGAAAAATTAGAATAGGGTCTCAATAATTTGATGATGATATAAGAACTTTGAAAAACCTTCTTGATATACGTTTTCACCTCAGAAATTTTCAAATTTAAAAATAGAACTTTTCCCCCGAGTTGGTAGCGCACAAATTTTCAAATGATGAGTGCGTTGACAACGGTCATTGAGTTGGTAGCACTTTATGTACAAAAGTAACCAGGTGCGCTATGAACTCGTCATCATGGAGAGAAATGATAGAACGAAGATCAAATCATGACTTGAAAGAAAATGATGGCTTATTAAGGACCTAAACCGACTCTTATGATCCCTGACTCACTTTTAGGATATAAATGACTTGACTTTTAGCCATAAAAACTTAGGAAAACGACCTTGATGGCCACTTAGTCATCTATCAACATCATTTGACATGACCAAGACTTGATGACTGGACTCAATGAAGGACACATCATGTTGAATGAATAGAAAACAAAGACTCAAAAACTACCTAAGGCTTAAATAAAAATGAAATTTTATTGGGAGATAACACATCGCACCTCTACCCCTGATCTAAAATTTGAGCCTAGATTCAGGAGAGCTTTGAAAACTAAGAAGTGTTCCAATATTTTTGCAAATGCTCATCACCAGTTCTGGAATTTATCCAAGTGTGAGAGAGCTTCACAGGTTCGATATCCACCAATTTGGCCTTATCTAAAAAATATAGGAAAAAATCACTTTTCTTGTCTTCCCTAGGGTGCACTCCCCATACCTCCCACAGGGAGAGGGTAAAATTCAAATCGCCCCCCCCACCAGAAGAGGGTAATGAAAGACGTTTGCAGAAATAAAGTCCTCCCAAAATGAGGTCCTATCAGAGTAGGGACCATAAATATTGACCACTGAGAAGGCTAAATCACTATTCTTATGTTTTATATTGATTGAAATTGTAGAGAAAATGACAGAGGAGTACAAAGCCTGAAAATTAGGGCTCCTTCTGGTAAGAAGACCTCCTGAAAATCCTGAAGCATCAATTGTGTCGAGAGACCAATTCCTAAGCCAAGGACTGAAAATTTATCTAGCTTTGTTTCCTAAACACATTATCTCTTGGATCATGATTATGTCCATTTTTAATCTTAGGAACATTATTTTGAGGGCTAGCTTCTTTGGGGCACCCCCAACCCCTCACATATTTAAGGAAAGGAAGATATTTTTTCCCTTGACAAAAGGGATTTCCCTACTCTAAGGGCCCTTGTGATGGTTTCTTGGGTTCCTTTGCGAATTTCCACAATGTCTCTTTCTTTTGATTTTGAGAGATGGGATTTTCTTCCAGCCTGAGTGTAAGAAGGAGGGTGGAGGGAAAAACCTCCTAGAGAAGGGTTTATATCTCAAGTTTTGGATATCAAGGCATATCTATTGACCTAGGGAGAAAGGGAAATGTCTAGGGAGGGGGGGAGGGGAAATTCGGTGAGGGAGGCTTTAGGAGAAGGAAAAGAGGAATCCATAGGAGGGGAGGGGAGGGAGGGAATATGCATGGGGTCCACATTGAGTTTGGGAGAGGGGGAAGGTTCTATGAAGGGTTACTTTTCCAGAACCAAAGGGGAGACCGACGAAACTGAGGGAGGGAACTTAGAAGGGGGAGCTTCAGAAGAGGAGGAGGACCTAGGAGAAGAGAAAGGGGAAAAAGAACCATACATGAATAAGAAGATGTTTTAACTAGGTCACCCAAATATGGACTAGAGAGGACCACTTTGTCATTATCCAAAGGAATCTATTCATTTTTTCCTTCCACCAAGACGGCCTCCACCAAGTCTTGTTTTTTAATTGTGGATTTGGTTTTCTAAAGTCTGGTAGGGGGTTGTTGAAGCGACGCAAGTCTGGTATAGTAGGAGTGTTTGTGACCAATTTCATGGCATCCATGGCACCTGAAGGGTAGACTCTAGTATTCTTCCTTTTGATGCTAAGTAATTCCAACATAGACCGGATCGATGCTGCCCACTAGATCTTCTTTGACATCAACTTCAATCATGATCTAGGCTCACCTACTGTCTTTTTTTGAGTCCCAATTAGATCCAAGCTTGACGAAAGATCCCAGTTTGTTACCAATAGCTTCCAATGATTCCCTGGACCAAAAATACAAAGGAAATCTGGGTAATATCACCCACACCTTCATTACTGCTATGGATTCCTTAAGGGGGTCGAATTTCACAGTCCAGGGTTTAAGGGTAAGTCCAGACGGGCCCCAGGACCAATTTTGTTTTTGTATTTCTTCACAATCTTCAGACGAAAGGAAACTGAAGGAAATCCAGTTTCTAGATAGGAGATGAACCTTCAGGGAATATCCAACCAAGGGTTTCCATAAGTTATTCATCCAAACTATGAGGGATTTTTCTCTCGGTGATTTACCGTTAAATCTTCCAACCAAAGTCTTCCCCACTAGATGAGGGACTTCGCTAAGGGGGATATTGTCTTTGACTACCATCTTCATATAACCACTTCATTCCTTGATACACTGAGCTGATTTGTTTTGGGACGAACTAGTATGGAGACGATGCAAGAGATGGCCTCCTTAGCCAGTTAAACCCTTCTTTTCTTCCTACTATGAAACAATAGGAATACAACCCTTTTCCTTGGGAGAAGATGACAGGTGATCAACAGAAATATTTAGATTCCTGAATGGGGAGGAAGGCCAAGAACTTGTGGAGACGACATGAGAAGTAGTAGGGATGGCATGCTCAAGACAGTGACTTCCATTCACTTGCAGTAAATAAAAAATCGTGTGGGGGGATGAACGAGGATTCTAGAGGAGCTCTACAAATTCGTTGTGGGATGGGAAGGAAGAATGACTTGAGGGAATAACTTCATAGTCCAAGGCCTCCATATCAGATTCCTCCATGTGTCCTGACCCATGTGGTAGGAACATAGGCACCACCTAGGACATGGCAAAGTACGCCGCCACAAAGAAACCAGAACCAGAGAGGGGGCCAGAAAGGGAAAGGCGGGAGATGAAAAGGGGGAGCCTAAAAAAGGGGTGGGAATAGAAAAGGTTAAGGGAGGGCCTGTAGCCCCCACCTGGGGTTATATGCCATAGGGAGCATTGTTTGAAGGGATAAACTTCAGACCAAATTTCCCAATCAATCTCATGTGATTATTTGTGTTTAATGTCATCTATGAATACAATTCTTATTATTAGAATTTGTTTTTATAAAGTTATTTGAGGGGTATGAATTTCAAATATACATCTAAACATAGAAAAAAAAAATGAATTTTAAAATTCTTACAAATGATAAAAATAAATCTACCAATTTACCATAGATTAATACTTTAATTTTATTATTATTATTATTCTTTGACCTTGAACCTCAACTATCATTCAATTTACCATAAAGTAATACTTTTAAGGTTGATTACCATTCTCTGGAATTGAATCTCAAATTGATATTTCATGTTAGGTGTACACGGAAACTGATAATCCACCCTTACATATGGTGGTGGAACCTTAGTCTTGACAATTGAAAATGACATAGTAGGAATCTTATTGTTGTGTTGACATTTTGTTCTTAAGATTGTTTTATTGTGTCGATTAGGGTGACTATTTTGTGGAGGTTAGAGTCGATGAAACTTTGGGTAGCTTCCTATTGATAGATACCAAACATTATGACATTTTGCTTGCATGCATTGTTTCCCATGTTCCACTTTGGTGATTAGTAATTTTCCTATCAATGAAAAGTTTTGCCACCCAACACAAGAAATGTGTTTTGTATGGATTACATCCACAATGGTCACATCGAGCATATTAGAATTTGATTCCCATGACATATTTAGGATCTCAAGACTCATTCGACAGTGGTAAATAAATGTGGAATGTACAAAATCACCTCCCTTTAAAATTATGAAACTATAGATAAATGATGAACAACAAGATCTTATGTTTTTGATTGAAATAAGTGCCGAGGTATTGTTGACATTAAACTTATGAATTGAATTGAGCCTCACAAATTCACATGGCATTGTGTATGCTTTGTCTAGATTAATGTTGTGATGGACATTGTCATTAATTTAAAAATTGAGTATCTTGTGATTTTGGTCATACGTCACAACTATGTGAGTGTTATAAGTGCGTCAAAGAGTTTTTATTTTTATAAGTGTGTTGTTTATATTTGATAAATGTGTGGGTGTTTTTCTTTTGTGTTAAAGAGTTTTTGAAGAGTGTTGAATGTTTGGTTGGTATTAGTGATACAAACACTCCAAGTTTAGTAAGATGTAGAGATTTTATGTATGAAGAAGTGCTTTTGATGTTTTACAATTGATTTTTCTAAGTTATCAAAAATATTTAAGGCGTGTAATTATAAGAATTATAATATTAAATAAACTCATCTTAATAACAAGTAAGAAGGTTAAAGAAACTCATCTTAAAAAGGTTATGAACATTAACTAATAATAATAATTTGTTAAAAGAAGAAAACAATTTAAACCCATTTAAGGGGGATAATGATAGAAAAAATGTTTTTTTTATTAAGCTCTTCCTTGAAATTAAAATATCTTCTTAAAAAACATAGACTTACATTTATCAACACAAGTAATTAAGCACTGTTTCTTTTAATGAGTTTCATGTAATTATTCATATAAGCAAAAAAATTACAACCTTGTTTAAAAAATGGATTATTGCTCATGGATGATATTAATTATGGATTCATTGATGTGATTAGGAGGTTGCATAAGATTCTATAAACTTCATTTTCATTAAGTCAAGTGTATAATACGTTTTTTGAGGGAATGATGATAAGGTCTACTTTAACTTACATGTCATCTAATTAAGTACATAAAACATTAACATTAGCCATGGAAATGATGATAAGACCCCTTTTGACCAGACTTCTCTAATTTCAATAAAACATTTAGCACATAATTGTTTTTACATAAAATATATTTATTATATATTGTTAAATACATATCAAACATAAATTGATTATTTTATATACTTATATACATAAAATATACTTGTACTCAATCCACTAACTAAGTGCTATTTTAGAAAAACAAAGATGCTTGTACACTAAAAAAAACTTTTTCTTAGTTTAATAACAATAAATATATTAGGAAGTGATGCTTTATTTTCTTTGTTTTTCTAAGTTAATTCTCATTATGGTGCATCAAGGTTTATTTTTGGAGGTAATTTTCATAAATGATTTAAATTTTTCAAGACACAACCCTTGCATAATTCTTATGTTACCTGTCAATTATTTTTTGGAGGTGATTGGAATAATTGATTTTAGATTTTCCTCACGCAATGCTTGCACAAGGATTGAATTTTTTGCCATCGATATTTTTACTAGACACGAGGCTTACATTACTTGTCATTAATAGTTTACTTTCCATTTATTTCATGTTGAATCATAAATCATTCCTCATTAATATCAATCATGGTGAATTTCCATCCATTGAAATTACTCATTGTGATTTACTTTAGGGGGTTATTTTAACAATTTTTTTCATTGTTGAAGTAAATATGAAGGGGAAGTTTGACATATCTCTTAACTATGCTAGAATTGGAATTCACTGCATGTTAATTGTGGGCATGGAAACTGAAAAACAACACATTGAAGAGATAAGGAAGAGTAAGTTTTGTATTGGGGAGAACGATAATCTAGTAACAATAGGATTACACCACACCGTGAAACATTTATCTATTGAATCATACACTAAATATGTTCATTTTCTAATGGAGCCAATCCATGTATTCTAATTTACCATGTATTCTAATTTATAAGTGTTTGTGTGTTTATATTTCATTTTTTAGGTTCAATTTTCTTCCTTCCTCTTCGAGTTGTGCCCTTTTAAAAAAATTCTTTCGATTTGACATTAGAGTGTAAGAAGGTAGGTTAGGTCACCATATCTAAGGAAAGTAGATTAGGTAAGCAAAGGTCAGGTCACCATAGGTAGATTGGTTAAGCATATCTACATGGTAGGTAGTTGAGTTAAGGATTTTGTGATGATCCTACAAGTGCTGTGAAGGGTCTTCATTACAGTACTCCACTTAGGGTGGTGATGTTAGACACTCAGTTATCACTCCCATACTAGTGACATACATAGGTATGACACTAAAAATGAAACCACTAATGGAACAAATCTGGATAAAATGTGATTGGTGCTTCTTTAACTGGATGAACAGGTTATGATTAAACTCAGGCTACTCACTTCCAATCTACTCACTTTGAAACTGATCCCCATACATACAAAGTATTTATCAAGGCCCTTAGATTAGAAAGGGCTTCAAAAGAATCCTTAAGAAAGGAATATGTGAGTTCAGGAAGGTAGGCATGTTAGTATGAGAGGTGTTTTCTCAACCCTTTTTCTATCTAAATATATTTATGTACAACTTCTTATATTATTATTCCCTAGTTGGCTGGCCTTTTCCCCTTATTCCTATTCTCTCATTATTTTCTTGGGTGGCTAGTTACCAGCATGATACTCATGATCTACAACATGGAAACGCAACAAACACTCCTAAAAATAAAGGCAGAGATCAGTCGTATGCATATTACCTAAAGAAGGAAGAACTGATGGGAATTCATTAACGAGAACTGATTACATCATATTTGAGTAAGGGAACGAGCTGCAACCATTCCTTCCATATTGTTGGCTTGCACTACGGGAAAGGATTTCCAAAGAACAAAAAGGGCATGCTCATTTGTTTGATGGGAATATTATAGTAGAGTAAGGTCGTAACGTACTGAAACAATGATCTCCCCCGTCCAAAGATAGCATAAAGAGAATAACACTCAGGTAATTACTTATAAACTCCACACAAAATAAACCCTGAGTTAGAAGGTCCCCTTTATTTATTCCCCTGAAAGAGCGGGGCTTAGATTTCAATTCTTTGTGCCTTGCAAAGTCCACCCCCCATCCACCCCCCTAATCAACCCGCTCGCTACTTTTCACAGAAGTAAACCTTTAACGAATTGTTTGTCTAAGCATCTCAGTCTTACATTCGCGAACGTTTGGTGATGATCAACCCTTTCGCTATCTCAGGTAATACCTTATTGTTACTGAAAACCAGGCGAGGGGATTTCGAACATCGATTTTCGTCGTGCTCTGAGCCGGGCCTTCCTTACTGTAACAATAGATGGTAGATAGGTTTCTCATCATCACAATCTTCATTGCAAAACATTAAATATTAAATCCATGATATTAGTAGTACAATGCATTTTGTATATTCAACATTAGACCAATAATTTATTGGAAGCATGCAATTTGTTTTCCAATAGTACATATGCAACCCACCACTTTATAAAAAAAATATTGAATTAAGCAATATATTTACACTAATTCCATGAAAACTCCAAAAATACAATTACTAATGATGATGTTCTTACACCTCAAGGGGACGTCTAAAGGTATTCCAAATGCAAGCCATCTTTGATGGCATAAATTTCTGAGATCACTGATGTATCCCTTGCAATGAATAAAATACAATAGAAAAACAATTAAAACCATAATATCAACAAAGTTAAAACTAATGAAGAGTAGTATAATACTTCACCCACCAAATAGGAAGAGGAGTTGGGCTCCATGAATTTTAAAAAATATGAGTTGCCCCAATCCAAAGGCCTATGAGATGATGCAATGAATTGTACAATGCATATGTGCAAGTCCGAAACATTTCTATGAATTTTCTAGTATACATTTCTTATGCAAATACTTGAGTCTCACAATCTCTTAAAATTCTAATTTATATTAGTTGTGAGTTCACCATATCACGTGATTATGATAACAATTTGAGTACTTATTATTACATTGAAGGATTTTTCCTATTATTTCCCTTCTCACGTTACCCATCATTCAATTATGATAACAATTTGAGTACTTATTATTACATTGAAGGATTTTTCCTATTATTTCCCTTCTCACATTACCTATCAGTCATTAATAACCTTACATGATCTTGCACATTTCCCATCCATCATCAAGACCTTACATGACCTCGCAGAAAAACATTTACTTTGTCTTTATCATCACCTTACATGATCTCACAATCAAACGTTTACCTTGTCTATCATCATCACCTTGCATGATCTCACAGATGACCCCTACAACAACATATAAGAATAAGTTTTTGGTAGTCTATCCCCTCTACCTTGAATTTTTGAATAACATTCTAACTTCAAATAAAGTTTTGAAGGTATTTATAATAAACCAGGGTGATTAATTCACATTTACCATAGTGGTGTGTGTCCTAAACACACTAATGTGCTAATTTATGATATACATTGACAATAAATCTCCTCAAACGAAAACATTTGCAATTATTTAGTCGTGAATATTTTCACTTCTATTTGCATTGCAAATTGTTTATTTATTGCATAATTTTGTTAGGTGCACCACGAGATAAATTAAAAAAAAAACATTTCACATGTTTATCATTAATGCACCAAAATATCAAGCGAAAACATGAGTGGGAATTTCATATTGTAAAATTAAGTTTATAAAAGAAAATCCTAATGGGTCTTATTCCATTCTTTTTCCAATAATTAGAAGGTAGACTTGTGCAAGAGATATTTTCCGGGAAAGAATTTGGAGTGGATAGATCTGGTATAGCATGGTGTTGGGAAGTTGTATTTCTTTGAACCATTAGTTTGCATTTTCTTGTATTGAGGGTGAGAGAAATAATGGTATACAAGGAATTTCAAGGTCTCACATGGTAACTCCAATTATGGAGCACATCCCTTTGATTGTTATGGATAAATTTTCTCTAGTCCAGGAGGATCAAGATCTTGACTACTATAGTTTTGTGAAACACAACAGAGATATTGATGGGGGTGGTGAGCATAATATTAAAGGATTGAAATAATAGAATTGTATAGAACTTTAAGAAGGGGAGTCTTCGTCAAATAATTGACAATGGACAATTATATGAGGATCCTCTATATGACATTTACTACCATGATTATGAATAAAGACATCATAATTTGATATTTTTCTTGGGGATTACTTTTAACATTGTGTTATCGGTATGGGAGGTCATCCTAAACACATATAATGCATATCGTGGGGCTTCACAAACCATAATAATTGTTGTGATAGTGGGTTCCTTTCCTAACATTTCCATTGAAGTTTTAGTTACAAGTTTTGCACTATATTCATGGTGGTTTTTGTTTCTACTCGGTTCTCCTCTTTTTGTATGGAAATGCCTATAATTTCCAAGTGGAGGTATGGCATTAGTTGGAGAAGATGATGACATCTCATGCTCTCTTTTATTATCCACAAAATTTGCATTATTTTCTTACTTATTGTAGCTTAGGTGACATGTTATCACAACTCTCTCATTGTAGTTTATTTTTTTGACCTCATCAATGGTGTTGGGTTCCCTTTATCTTGGTATTGGTTTGAGACACCCTTTTTGTTACTTGATTGGTTCGATATCTACTGATAAGACATTGCAGACATTCTGTTTTTGAAGCATGTTGTCCATAATATATAATATGATCATTAGGACATGCATCTATAGTTTGATAATCTATTCCAATGTATTTCATAATGGCATGCAAACCTCGATATGTGCGAGGACAAATATTTGACGATGGTAACAAAAAATCACCTAACAATCTACAACATAACAAATAACTAGTTAATGTAAATAATATTAATCGTAAAAATTGCATTCTTATTTTACACATTAATTAACACTAAAATCAAATAGAAAAAAATCGACATTTATGTATAATATGAGATGAAACATATTACATACTTTAGGATCTGTATCATACAAGTGTTCGAAAAACTATTCATAACCTTTAATTTCACTAGAAGCAATGTATCGGAGATAATATTTTCTCTTGATCCTTCATAAATTCGTTTATTTTCCTTTTCTAATAGAGGTTCATCATAAATACCAACACTGTACCCATCCTCATCCGGCTACGAAAACAAATCTTGGATCATTTTATTTGTCCCATCATCTTCTTCCATGGGATCATTAAATTGATTTGTCCGATCATCTTCTTCCATGAGATCCTCATTTTCTTGGTCATGATGTTCCTCGGCTTGTACAACATCATTTATACTACTACTTGGTGCAATATTCTGCGGAAAGTTAGAGAGAAACTCTAACTTTATAATTACAAACAATCATGCAAAATTAGTGTATACTATAAAAAACATTATATATATATATATATATATATATATATATATATAAATATATATTATTTTTAATTAAATTTAAAAATAAAAAAAGATAATAAATATATAGCTAATTACCATGGGACGATTTTCATTCAATCCGCCATCAATGTGCCCATATTTCCTATAATGTTTTGTAGTTGTTGCTATTAAAATTCTTACGGGACGTATGAGACAACATTTTTTGCAGGGGAAATAACATCCACCATCACCCTTTTCACCCGCTTTACTTTTTTCCCTACCTCTAATTATATTCTGCGACATTCTTCCGCACAACTTCTGCACAAAAATACCCTTTCGGAATCTTCATTGTTATAGCAAGATTGTCGCAAGATCTTTAAATCGTCAAATATTTATAGGTCAATTCAGGTCACTGTCGTCGCAATCGAAATGAACAGTGACCTAAATATAACTAGTTATTTGTTATATTTAGGTCACTTTGTCAAAGGGTATAACGACTATAATGGTCATATCATTGCTCTTGCGACGAACATTGACCAAATCAATTTAGACTTTGTCAAATTGTATTTAATGGTCAATATGGATAGTATCAAAGAGTGTAATGGTCAATAGTTAGCGTCGTTCTTGCGGAAAATACACGCGTTCATCGAAAGAGAGACAATAGTCCACTATATTGATGATTGTCGCAAAATAGATGAAAGTTTGATTCCATCGAGACAACGACGAAGACGGGCTGGATTTAGATCAAAATTGAAAAATTGAACCTTTTTTCTTGAATTTTGCGACGAAAGAGTACTTTCATCGCAAGTAGTCATCGCCATTTTTTTCAATATGTAGTAATGACAGTCTGTCATGCACATTGTATAGTAAAAACACACCAGTGTTAGAATTATTTTCATCGATGTCAAAGGATTAATGATATCATTAATGTCATATTACAACATTACAATACACACAATAT
>JZKD02S2360662.1:142861-155843 GCA_000966675.3 Picea glauca | reverse complement strand
GGTGCATGTGAAAAAAGTAAAAAGTGAAATGGTGGTTTCAAACCCATGGGTTTGGGGTATCTTTCCACGGTGTTTGAGGTATTTTCCTGTGGTTTGGGGTATTTTACCATGATATTTGGAGTATTTTCCCATGGTATTGGAAATTAATTATTTAATGAATGGACATGTCCCTTCATGAAGGGTTATGGAAAAGTATAAAAAGAAAAATCATTGAGACAAAGTGTGAGTGTGGAAATGGATTAGCAAAATATTGAATTGTGAAAATTCCTAGTATTTTGAACATGTCAGGTAAATTCCTAACATATTTTGTTTGTGAGACAAAAATGTTGCTACCTATTTTTCAAACATTTATACCTAGAAAATAAAGTAGGAGGCCTAGATTAGTCACGTCAAAATATTTACTCATATTAGATTTGATTTATTCAATAGCACTTTCCTCGCTACCTATAATAATGATGCCATCTATATAAATGACTAGTAGAATTATATCATTAACAAAAATTCTAGCGTATAGATTGGAATTTGAAATAATCCATTGGAACCCATGTTCATCCAAGTACTTTTCAATCTTAATGTACCATGCCTGAGGTGTATGCTTCAATCCATATAGATCCTTATTAATTCTGTAAACAATATGCTCCTTCACTGGAAACTAAAACTCTTGTGGTTGATACATGTAGGCCTCTTCCTCCAAATATCCATTAAGGAAGGCACTCTTCACATCCATATAATAAACCTTCAAGCTAAATTGTTCTACCATGGCTAGAACTAATAAGATGGTGCAAATATTTGTTGTAGGAGAAAATTTAACCTCATAGTTAATGCCCTGTTGTTGGGAGAAACCTTTTTCAACCAATCATGCCTTATAATTGACAAGTGTACCATATTCCTTGTACTTGACCTTATACACCCATTTGTCTCTAATGATTTTCTTCCCTAGAGGAAGAGCTATGATATCCCAAGCTTGAAATGAGCCATTTAGGTCTCCCTTTTTCCTCCTTAAACACCTGTGGATCATATAATTCTTGAACGTTGACCATTAGATAATTTTTTTCCATATTAGGTTTCTTTCTCTTAATATTTATTCATGATCATCCCTCTCTCATTTTATATGTCTGAACATCTCCAATGGTGTTTTTCCACCACTTATGTCTTTTCTTAGGATCTTCCCCATCGAGGTTGTCACCATGATTTGAGCTACATGTACTTGTATCGGTATCATTAAAATTAAATCTTGAAAACTCCATGGTACAAAAAAAATTAGCACCTCCAAATGATATAAAGTCCCAAGCATCAAGGGGTTAGTCTTGTTCAACTTAGGAATTCTACCCACTATCACCTCAATAATTCTTTCTCTCTCTCTTTATGGTTAGATCTTCTCTGAATCAAGGGGGGCTTTCCCAAGGATAAGTTTATCAAGGATATGGTGTGGAGGCTCAAGGTTAAAATTAAGAGTAAGCCTTGATAAAACAAAGTAGTTGTAGTATGTAGAAATGAAGTGGAATTGGTAAAGGGGTATGGGAAATAAAGGAGAGGAAGGAACAATGGAATGAAATGATGAGGGACCAATTCCTATCAATATGAGGGCTAATGAAGTAATGAGACATTTCCAAATGAATGAAATAATTTATCACCATCAACTATTTTGAGGTAGGATAAGAGATGGAAATACTAATTTGACACCTTCCACCCACTTAAATGAAAGATCTAGTTTGAAACCTTCACCAATTATTTTTTACCTTAGGAAAGACAAAATTTTGATACATCAAAATGTGAGGTTCTTGTTGGAAATTATTATGTGAAAACTAATCTTGGAGTGCTCACTTTTCCATACATTAAATTAACATAAATGTGTTGTTTTATCAATTGAATTGTTATCCAATCAACAACTAGATATGATAGAAGAAATGAATCAAATAATAAATAAGAAAATAAATAAGACAAGAGAGAAATCCCCCTCACATTTCTTATTCCTAGATGAGTAGTGTTCTCATAACTAGTACTTGATGTTAGAATGAAAGAAAGAAGTTTCTACAACAAATTTACAACAAATGAATATCATAGAAAATAACCATACTCCAAAACAACAATACCTCTTTTCTTCATTAGTATTCAAATTTGATACACAAGGGAGCCCAACACCATCATCTCCAAGCTCCAATCTTCAATCACTACTCTCACTCGAAAATCCTCTAATTTCCAATTACCCTATATGAAATGGAGAGAAGCTTCTCTTTATACAGAGGCAAATTCACATCTCTTACAATAAAATACAATATTTGCTAACTAACTCCATGACAACCCAAACAATAATAAAAAATGGACTAGTTAAGGAACACCCTCAAAAAATAACACAAGAAGGTGGGGTGCCTCCTCTAAATGAGTGGTTGACCATGTCAAGTGCTCCATCAAATGGTAAATAATGCCTCAAGAGTGTGCCCCCCAAGATGCATGCATGCAAATACAATAAAAATATTCTTGACATGCAAGAGTGCTTCGTAACCACCATCCCAAAATAACAAGTGGTGCACAAGATCCATGTGCAAGTGTGGAGGATACATTTATAGTGGAGATGTTCAAGGTCTCAATAAAGTACTCTTAAGCACGTGGTAAGTTTCTCAGTGTGATTACCACCATGTCCTCCTTTTCCATCTTTCGACCAATGGTGGACAATTTTTCTCTGATATCCTTGATCTTGAGTAAATGTTCCTATAATGATGAAATCTCATACATTACGATAAAAAGCAACATATTGTTCAGGAAGAAGGTTTTTCCCTTATCCAAAGTCTCATGTAACTCTTTCAAATGCTTCCAAATCTATGCTAAAGTGTTCCCTATTTGGACCTCAAGAAGCATTTCATTTGACACAGACACTTAAGCAACATGAATCCTTCTTTGTCTAGCTTATCAAGCTTGTCCTGGTCTTTACCCACAACTTTTGGTTAGATATCATTACCTAGGAAAATAGTATCCAAGCACCTATACTTAAAAATTGACAACATGTGTTGCTTCCACATATTGTAGTTCTTGCCAGAGAACCTGTAACTACTTTCCAACATGATGTTGGGTAAAGAGGCCATAGATACAAGTCAAGAATGCATAAAAATATATTGAAACAAAGAAAAATCCTAAGAAATACATGTTCTTCGCTCACTCAAACTACAATACTAGAGTAGGAACACCAAGATATTGGCTCTAAACTGTTGTAGCAACCATGTATTTTTGAAAAACATGCATATTTCTAGTAAATATACTAAAAAACAACTAAAACATACGTATATTTTGATAAATATTATAAAAAACAACCCAATAAATACATATGTACTCTCAAACCAGTAGTAACCACAGACATCTACTCTCGAACAACTCTAAAACAATAAGATATTCTCTCCAACAACACCAAATCAATCAATTTATACTTGGATATGATACAAAATGATAAATTGACAACCAATTCTTCCAAATCTACAAATATAAACATCAATAAGGTAGGAATAGACTAAATCTAATCCAAAATACTTTGAACTGAAATTTTTTATATTTTTACTGAAGAATTGGTTTGTATAGCTCCAATTTCTATTTTTGTGGCTACAATAGTGAATCCATGCAATCATATAGTTGATTCGTACACTCGTATGGATATTGATGGAAAAAATTTATAGATTGGTTTTGTATGTAGGCCTAGCGACTAGGTTGTATGACTCACATGCAATAATTTTATAATCGTATGATTGAGTTCGTACACCTTTTCCCTTTTTTTTTTTGAACCTAGATTTATACAATAATCTTTTTAAACTAGTTCGAATTTATGAGTGGAACGAAATGAAACACAACTCTATAACATTAACATAGATATACATAGAAAAATAACAAAGATACAGTGAAACTTAACTTCTATTCAATAAAGAAATCTGTTGAAACTATAAAATGCATAATGAAACAATCTTGCTCAAATGGTGGTAGCTAATATCTGAGAAGAGATGTGGCGGTTATGAGCATTCGCCCAAGAACATTACAATGAGGCATCCATTCCTTTTTTAGAATCAATAAGTAATCATAAAACCGTAGACATCCAAAAACCTAACGCTAGGAGATGAAGCACCAAAAGTCACATGGGTCGCGATGGGGTAAGTTGGTACATCAACTTCACGGGGTCATAACATTTGCATACAATCTCCATTTTAGGCGCACAATAGCATGTTGGAAAGTTCTATCCAAGGACTACACATTTCTCCATCACAATCTGCCTCTGTCTATAGTGTGACTTTGGTAAGCCCAAAAAACTCTATTTAGGGCCTCAAAATTGCCTCGGGAGTTTAGGACCCGAAAAGCTAGAAAAAAATTTCCAAGATGAAATATGTATGTGATCCAGTTGGAAGAGATGGGTGGCCACTGATATCCACCTTGATCAGTCCTCCCCCCTTAGGAATCAATGGTATCCATTAGGGTTATTTCCCCCATCAGATGAGGAATATTTTGCTGCATTTTTCCCTGGGGGAGTCAGTTGCTTTGGTGCAGGAGATGCCCTGCTTTGATAACATGATAAATATGAATCTTTTGTTGGCAAGTACCCTATTTTAGGGTCCTATGATATAGTCATCTATTCTCTAGTTACCTATTTGGAAATTTTCTCTGATCATTTTGAGAATGTTTGCATGATAAGAAGCTTAGGAGTAATGGTCCAGTGGTGTATCTTGTGTTTCAAAGATTCATTTGCAACCTTACTAGATGGTTTGAAATCTTGAATGTAAAAGTGTCAAAGAAATAGTTTTCAGCACCTAAGGGTCAAATTTTATGTGTTGTAAGTTGCCGAAAGTTCCCAATTTCGGCAGCTAAAATGGCACGCGCATCTCTCTATTAGCTGCAAAAATTGCAGAGTCTGTTAACGGTTAGATTGTCCCATCGAACTCTAAAACCACCATCATTATACATGTCATGATGATCTTAAATGCTGTCAAAATCGTATATGAGGATCATTTGTCACGATCTAGGCGATTTATTATGATTCTAATTCATGTTTTACAAAAATCATTAAACCCTAAGATATCGATTTGAAACCGTAATCATGATTTCATTCACCATTACGAATTTCATGCAGAAAATCACATGGAGGTCTATCTTAGTCAGTTTTAAATAAACATCATGATCTAAGGTTCCTTATTTTCCAAGTGTTAGTTTTAAAGCCTAACCATCCACAAAATTTTCTTGTCTCACGCATTTTCCTCATCTGAGTTTTATTTCTCTTTCTCCTAGTGTTGGTTTTCCATCCATCTATATAGGTTTCAGTGCCTTCATACTATTAACAGGTTTTTGCAGATGGTTATTGGACGAGCATTGCTCAAGAGGGAGCTGCAAGAGATTTCCTATCTAGAATCTCATCCAGAGATTTTTCAATGTTCAAGGATGTAGGATGTTATAGGTTTTGAAAGACATTACAAGGGTATCATCAGGGAATTGTAGAGGCATTTGCTAAAAGATTTGATGGATCCAAAGTTCAATTGGGTCCTATGGAAATGCAGATAGACGAGGCAAGTATTTCTGCAAAAACCTAGATTCCTAGAGAAGGTGAGAGGTGGTTCAAGACCACTGCCATTAAAGACATTGAATTTGGGTCTTACCTTAAGCCAAAATTCCAGAACATTATTTGGAAAAGGGGTGTTCCCAGGAATTACTTGGAAGACAAATGGCAGAAATTTCTGAAGGTTATTCAGGTGTACATAACTTGTGAAGGGAGGTATGGCAGGGTCATGTTGTAGCATTTCAGGTTCATCAATCATTTTACAGGCATAAACCCTCTAAATTTTCCTCATTATCTTCATAGGAGCCTCACGAAGATGGAACAAAAAATCCAAGCTAAACATGAGAAAGAAAACAATAGATTGTTCCATCATGGCCTTATTAAGCTTATAGTGATGGAGGAACTCCAGACAAGAGAGAAGACATGGGAATATCTCCTATTTTGAGGAGAATTTGAGCAAGAGATCCAGCCTAAGCATGGATGATTTTAGGGGCTAAATTTCGCTCATGGGCTAATTTTCCATGGTTTTTCCAAAAATGATATTCGTTATTTTAAAAATGATTCACCCAAATTCTATAGGATAAAATTATTTTACCTTAAAAATCGCCAAAATTTTATAAAAACTATATAAAATCCTTATAAATTTGAATATTTTTACAAAAATATCGTCAAACATTTATAGTTGGCATTTGAAGGATTAGTAAGATTCGCCAAGGTTTCTACATTTTAAAACAAATTTCCATCCTTAAAATCATCCCGAAGCCTAAGGGTAAGAAGAACCTACAAAGAAGTCATCTACACCAAAGAGAAGCAGAGAAAGAGAAGGGCTCTGTCACCAGTTCATACAAAAGAGCCAACTCCTTCATCCAGGTTCAAGAAGGAAAAAAAATAATCTTGATTTTGATCAAGGAATTGAGGGCCAAAGCTGTGTTGCTGATAGGAACATTTTGAATTTTCCATATTTAGATTTAGAGTCTGAACCACCTATAGAGGAGAGAGAGGAAACGAAAGTTGAAGCTCCAGAATTTGAAATACCTGAGACATCAATAAATAAGAAGGTCAACAAATCTTTAAAGATTCAAAATTTGAAGGAGGAGATATCAGAGCTCAAGTTGTTGGACATGCATATAAAATCAGTAAATCAAACCCTTCAAAATAAATCCAATGAGGTGAGAGATGAATTCAAAGAAGTAGCTCTGATGTATGCATCTTTGGAAAGGAAGCACAAAAAGTTAATTAAGAAAAACCAGAATATCTACAAAATAATCAAACTCTTGAGGTTTAAGATAGCACCTAGAAAACCAAAACCAAAAGCTCACCTTGGTCTAGAAGATTTGGTTGAGGTAGTCATGAACCTGAACGAGGAATCCTAAGAGTTATATAGAGTAAAGGAATAAATTTTTTCAATTTTGAACGGTTTTGGAAAACTCGGGACTTTCGACAACTTATTTTGGTCCACAGAGGTGTTGCTAGCTGCCGAATCCCCTCACTTTCGGAAGCTAAATCGACTCTGTCTTATATGTGTTAGCTGCCAAAAGTGTCGATATGGACAGAACGACAATATTTTCTCCCATATCAGATCCATTTTCTTCCATATCCCTCGAGGATACTTTTAGATGCATCCCAACTCCAAAATAGATGAGAAGGAATATCGTTTTCAAATTTTGAAGCAAATACAAAGGAGAAAGGTTCAAAGATGATTCCATTTTGGTTGAAGATAATTGATTCATGGCTTAGGTGTCAGTGAAATATATCGAGAAGCCTTATCATCAACCAACAAGGCTATGCAGATGTTGAATAACATATTTTTGATAGGGATTCCATCCCTTAAGACTAGGCTCTATCTCCTAGAATTTTGTAATGAGATAGACTTTGAAAACACTTGTAATTTTCAGATCCATCATTTGAGGATCTGAAACTATTTTGTGAATATTATATAAGACCATAGAGGCCACAATTAAAAGGGGGGATTATTCATATCTGAAGGGAAGTATGGTGTGAAAATATCACCATCTTTTGTAAAGATGCTCAACAGGTTGTAAGTGACCTTTTGGATGAATACAAAGGCTTTTTGTTCCCAGATTCTTGTTTCATGATCATGTGGTGAAGTACCTATTTATGTAACATTTTATTATCTTGTCTCACATATTGTTTTCTTTCCTTATTGTTTATAAGAAGACTATGTTTCAAGATTTGTATTAGACACCCTGATTTGGCTTACAATGATATTTATGTTTTCTTTTGAAAACTGAATGTAGAATTCATATAATCTCTGCTCTGCATTTAAATTGGACCCTAATCTATGATTCATTTCTATTTCACAAACTCAAAGGATCCACTGACATGATTACCTTGCCTTTATACATTTTGACTCAGCTATTCATTCATTTTGTCATCTTTAACCTCTTGACTCCATTTTTTCCCAATGGCCCTCTTCTGTTGTCTCAACCAAAAACTCTAAAAACAAACCCTTTTTCCTCATAGCTAGCCTAACATCCCATACAAAAAAATCTAAATCTGAGTCTTGGAGGGATAGATCCAAGACTCGAAGTGGTTTTGTGGTTACCCCTACTGATTTTCTCCTCAGCTTGGGAAATTATAGGGTGATAACATAATGGAAACCATACTATGGAACTTTCTCCAGTAGTGCACTTCAAGTTCTAGATCTGATCACTGATGGTGGACAATGACCAGACACAAGAAGGATAAAATATTTCACTTGGCAACTCCAATCAGCTCCATATCAATTCCGATTCAAAGACTCCATTGGAGGAAGAACATCAATTATGACCAAGAAATTTGGAAGGATCAAGTATTCAAGCTCAAATTGTATTCAAGAAATTTGGAAGGATCAAGTATTCAAGCTCAAATTGTATTCAAGAAATTTTTGGTTTTATCCGTAATTATGTTCTTTATTATTCTAAACGTGATCAAAAGTACATTGTTGAATATTGCATTTACCACCTGCTAATCGACGAAACCCAAGAGATTAAGACCCAATTTGTAGATCATGTACATACTCATACATTTGTACACATCCTAGAGGCACCTGTAGAAATCCTAGTGAGACATGAGCCTCGTGTTTCATTTTTTCCTCTTGCTAAATATTCATATGATTATAGGCCTCTTACTCTACCTCATATACCTGTAAAAGTTCCAAACAGATACAAGCCTTTGGTTTTGCCTCCCATTCTCCATGTCCCCCCGACCGATTATAGCAGTAATCTACCCAGGTTCAATGGAGAAAATGTGAAGATCACTACTGAAAAACATATCCAAAGTCTTGAGGATTTTCTTGATCTATTTGAGGTAGAAGAAGATGATGTTTGTATCAATATGTTTGCCTTATCATTGCAAGGTAAGGCTAAGAATTGGTTTAATACTCTTCCAGCTGCAAGCATTAGAAATTTCCATCAATTCATGAAAGTTTTCCTAGATCAATGATTGATCATGGGAAATATATTTCTCATCCTAGAAGAGTATGAACATTTGAAAAGACAACCAGGAGAGATAGTGCAACATTTTTCAGCTAGGTTCAATAAGGTGTATCATGCTATGTCTGTTGACATAAGACCACCCCTAGGATTAGCTCACTTGCATTACCCTGATGCTTTCGATCTAGAGATGGCGTTCCAATTAAGAGAAAGGAACACTGCAACCCTTGAAGAAATGAAAAATATTGTAGTCAATGTGGAAGCTAACCTGTTGAACAAAAAGACAAAGTTAGAAGCATTGAGAAAAAAAAATAGAAAAGGGTCATGTGATATCCTCAGAAGTAAAGCTAGATATTCTGGCAAACACTGTAAAAGAGATGATGCATAAGATTAGCAGGAAAGAAGAACTTGTTGTTCAAAAACCTTATGTTCCATTAATTCCATAAAGTACAAATTTCAATGTCCCGAAGATTTTTCCAATTTAGCCTCAATATTCTGATCTACCCAATGATTGCTTTATGTACTCAATTCATAATACAACCAAAGAGGAAATTCAAAATCAGATGGTGGTGGAAAAATCTCCGGAGATGATGTGCATGTTTGACGACCTTCCCTACATAGATGATGTACCCAGATATGATATTCATAATGATGACTATATGGTTGAGATTGAAGCTGATTGTTCAAAACATCCAACATTATCTTCATGGGAATAAGAAGCCCAGTTGTCACAGTGCACAGATAAAAATCAAACTCTGCATACTAATCAAGATTGCAAGGAGCAAAATGCAGAAAATTTTCAAGAAAGTGCAAGTTGCCTACCCCTATGTTTTGCCTCGCTCATGAGATAATATTGCAAGAAGATTGTTAATAGTAATAATGAGGAGTGATCTAATGTATCAAGTGAGGATAATAGGGGTGATATAGAAACTGTTTCAGATTCAAAGGTGCAGCCCTTGAGTCTTTTTGAAGGCCAAAATTCAGATGAAAACACAAAGCCTAGGACAGACAATAAGCTGATCCATTTAGATTCCTTTCCCTTATGTTTTAGTCCATTTAAGACTTAGAGAGGGAATCTTGGTCATATTTTGGTTGAGAATCACAGTGTTAGCCTTGAAGTTCCATCAAATCCCATTCCATAGTCATCAAAATCATTTTATGACCCTATAGCTAATATACTGGATAATGTGTGTTTTCAAAATCAGGTTTCATTTACTCCTAATGAATTAAAAAATTGTTATGATATGGATATGATTAGACAGTCTACTCCATTATCTGGTTCAGTAGAAATATCAGTACAAAACCCATCAGTTGAAATGCAAACACATCTTGAAATGTTTGAAGAATAGAAGACCCCACGTGCAACACAAGGTCAGGAAGTTGAATGGATTGATTCCAAATACCAAGAAATAGGTTAAGTCTATCTTGATCCTATAGATATCTATATGAGAAAAAATTTCATCACAGGGAAACTTTTCCTTTCCATCATTTCTTTTTCTTGGCAGGTTTATCAATCTCTTTATGATGATGACTAGGCCCACAATCACTTTCAAATACCATTAATAGATATGTTCTTGAACTGGGTGAAAAATAGTGAAAGAGCCAAGGTGCAAGGTCAGACATTTGATTCGTTATACTAGGTATTTCACATTGATTAAACGCAAACATGCTCAGTTTAGAATAGGATATATGTACATAAATAAGATCATCATATCAACGTTTTTGTTTCAATTATCAGATTTACAGTATGCAAATAAGCTTGTTGGGAAAGCATGTCTTTTATTTTTGTTTCTGTTTTACTTCAAAAATCAATCGAAGTCAGAATGAATAATCAATTGGTGTCCAGTCACGAAGTTGTAGAATAGATCAAGATACATGTGGTGGGATCAACCTAATGGATAAGGCACTGATTTACGAAGCTGAAGATCTGAGATTCTTGACACCTCCTAAGGATCTTCCATCCCCAATTGGAGCCTATGTTAGGGTCCTATGATATAATCATCTGTTCTCCAGTTACCTATTTGGAAATTTACTCTGATCATTTTGAGAATGTCTACATGACAAGAAGATCATGAATAATGGTTCAGTGGTGTATCTTATGTTTCAAAGATTCATTTTCAACCTTACTAGATGGTTTGAACTCTTGAATGTAAAAGTGTCAAAGAAATAGTTTTCGGCAGCTAAGGTTCAAATTTTATGTGTTGTTAGCTGCCAAAAGTTCCCAGTTTGGGGAACTAAAATGGCAGGCACAACTCTCAGTTAGCTTCCGAAAGTGTAGAGTTTGCTAACAGTTAGATTGTCCCATCGGGCTCTCAAACCGCCATCATTACACATGTCATGATGATCTTAAATAATGTCGAAATCATCTATGAGGATCATTTGTCACGATCTGGGCGATTTATTATGAATCTAATTCATGTTTTAAAAAAATCATTAAACCTTAAGATATCAATTTGAAACCCCAATCACGATTTCATTCGCCATTACCATTTCGTGCAACAAATTACATGGAGGTATGTCTTAGTCGATTTTAAATAAACATCATGATCTAAGGTTCCTTATTTTCCAAGTGTTTGTTTTAAAGCTCAGCCATCCAAAAAATTTTATTGTCTCACGCATTTTCCTCATCTGACTTTTATTTCTCTTTCTCCCAATGCTGGTTTCCCATCCATCTATCTAGGTTTTAGTGCCTTCATACTATTAAAAGTTTTCTGCAGATGGCTATTGGAGGAGCATTGCTTAGGAGGGAGTTGCAAGAGATTTCCTATCTGGAATCTCATCTAGGGATTTATCAAATGTTCAAGAATGAAGGATGCTATAGGTTTTGTGAAAAATTGCAAGGGTATCATCAGGGAATTGTGGAGGCATTTGCCAAAATCTTTGATGGAGCCAAAGTGAAATTGGGTCCTCTGGAAATGTAGATAGATGAGGAAAGTATTACTGCAGAAAATAATTTTTTGGATAAGGTGAGAGGTGGTTCAAGACCACTTCCATTAAAGTGTTGGAATATTGGTTGTTTTCATTGATGCCAACCCTAGTCATGGGTTTTGGACCACAATACTGATGAAGGTATTTGGACATGAAGGAAAATGCACATGTAGATACAAGACCCATGGATGGATAATATACATCATGTTGTTTCCGGTGGTATGTGGCACGTCATGTGTATCCTCATGGTTGAGGAGAAATGAATTTTTGAAGATGACAAAGTGAATTGAAGAAGGAAGTACATGTAGGCCCTGAAGATAATTAAAGAAAAGAATTGCAAAATAAGAAATTGTCAGGTCAGATCTAATGTTAAAAGGAAGTGACATAAATGGTATAAATAAATATCATTATACATTCATTTGATGCATAAATCAAATTTCAGAGGAAATCAGAAGTAAAGAAGGCCAAATTTCAAGGGAGGATGAAGTCTTTTGGTGATGTGTTCTAAGGTATGTTATTTTCAGGTCATCTTACCACTTTTGCTATAAATTTTTTTCTAGAATTATTCAGATGGTGAAATTGCTATGATATTGAGAAAACATAGCAAGGTACATGTGGTAAAAATTTCAGCTCTTGATTCACTATAATTATGGAGATACACTCTGTGGAAGATAGGATTTGTGACCAATCCTAAAGCTAGTCAATAAACAGGTGTTTCGGGTAAAACAGTCATAAATTTTTCATCGAGAATCCAAATGACGTGGGAAAAATTTCATTGGAATCAGTATGAACTTTAGTTTCGTGTGTGTGAGTTTTAGAATCGGATGTTAAATATTGAGCGCGGGGCATTCTGTACAAGTTAGGTCTCTTGAATAAACCATAATTGAACAAGGTCTACCATTCTCCCTATAACTTCTTTTTGGGGAGGATTCAAGGAGTGAAACTTGGAGGAGTTTCAGAGAATACATTGAGTAATATTATCTATAGGATCAGATTACTCCAAGAATTGAAGAATTTCATAAATTGAAGAAGTCTCAGGAAGCATTATTAGGTTCTATGTGATGATTGGTTGATGGTGATGATTTAATGTAAAGTTTTATTA
>JZKD02S2360662.1:130979-142811 GCA_000966675.3 Picea glauca | reverse complement strand
TCTTATACTATTGTTCATTTCTCATTGGATATAATTGAATGGTTTAAGTATAATTTGAAAAAGGTTTTAAATTGTACTTGATACTGATTCACCCCCCTCTCAGTATCAACATAAAGACATTGAATTTAAGTCTTACCTTAAGCCAGAATTCCAGAAAATTATTTGGCAAAGGGACATTCCGAGGAATTACTTGGAAGACAAATGGCAGAAATTGTTGAAGGTTATTCAGGTGTACATAACTTGTGAAGGGAGGTATGGAAGGGTTATGTTGTACCATTTCAGGCTTATCAATCATTTTACAAGCAGAAACCCTCTGAATTTGCCTCATTATCTTCATAGGAGCCTCACTAAGATGGCACAAAAATTCCAAAATAAACCTGAGAAAGAAAACAGTAGATTGTTCCATCATGGCCTTATTAAGCATATAATGATGGAGGAACTCTAGAGAAGAGAGAAGACATGGGACTATCTCCTATTTGGGGGATAATTTGAGCAAGAGATCCAGCCTAAGAGTAAGAAGATACCTACAAATAAGTCATCTACACCAAAGAGAAGAAAGAGAAAGAGAAGGGCTATGTCACCCGTTTAGACATAAGAGCCAACTCCTTCATCCGAGTTCAAGAAGGTAAAAGAGAAGCTTGATTTTGATCAAGGAATTGAGGGCCAAATTCGTGTTGCTGACAGGAACATTTTGAATTTTCCATATTCAGATTCAGAGTTTGAACCACCTATAGAGAAGAGAGAGAAAACTGAAGTTGAATCCCCAGACTTTGAAATACCTGAGACATCAATATAGAAGAAGGTCAACATTTCTTTAAAGATTCATAAGTTGAAGGACGAGATAACAGAGCTCACGTAGTTGGACATGCATATAAAATCAATAAATCAAACCCTACAAAATAAATCCGATGAGGTGAGAGACGAATTGGAAGAAGTAGCTCTAATGTATGCATCTTTGGAAAGGAAGCACAAAAAGTTAATTAAGAAAAACTAGAAGCTCTACCAAATAATCAAACTCTTGAGGTTTAAGCTAGCACCTAGAAAACCAAAACGAAGAGCTCACCTTGGTCTAGAAGCTTTGGTTGAGGTAGCCATGAACCTGAAAGAGGAATCCTAAGAGTTATACAGAGTAAAGGAATCAAATTTTGCAAGTGTGAATGGTTTTGGAAAACTTAGGACTTTCGACAGATTATTTTGGTCCACAGAGGTGCTTCTAGTTGTCGAATCCCCTGAATTTCGACAACTAAATAGGCTTTGTCCTATACATGTTAGTTGTCTAAAGTGCAAATATGGACAGAACGACAATATGTTCTCCCATATCAGATCCATTTGCTTCAAAATCTCTCGAGGAGACTTTCAGATGCATCCCAACTCCAAAATATATGAGAAGGAATATATTTTTCAGATTTTGAAGCAAATAAAAAGGAGAAAGGTTCAAAGATGATTCCATTTTGGTTGAAGATAATTGATTCATGGCTTAGGTTTCAATGAAATATCTCGAGTAGTCTTATCATCATCTAGCAAGGCTATGCATATGTCGAAGAACATATTTTTGATAGGGATTCCATCCCTTAAGACTACGATCTATCTCCTAGAATATTGTAATGAGATAGAATTTGAAAACACTTGTAATTTTCAGATCCATCATTTGAGGATCTGAAACTATTTTGTGAATATTATATAAGCCCATAGAGGCCATAGTCAAAAGGGGAGATTAGTCAGATCTGAACGAAAGTATGGTGTGAAAATATTACCATCTATTTTAAAGATGCTCAACAGGATGTAAGTGACTTTTTGGATGAATACAAAGGCTTTTTGTTCCCAGCTTCTTGTGTCATGATCATGTGGTGAAGTACCTCTTTATGTAACCCATTATTATATTGTCTCACATATTGTTTTCTTTCCTTATCATTTATAAGAAGATTATGTTTCAAGATTTGTCTTAGACACCCTTATCTGGCTTAAAATGATATTTATGTTTTCTTCTGAAAATTGAATGTAGAATTCAGATAAGCTCTTATCTGCATTTAAATTGGACCCTAATCTATGCTTCTTTTCCATTTCACAAACTCAAAGGATCCACTGACATGATTACCTTTCCTTGTTACATTTTGTCTCAGCTATTCATTCATTTTGTCATCTTTAACCTCTTCACTCTGTTTTTCCCAATGGCCCTCTTCTGTTGTCTCAACCAAAAACTCTAAAAACAAACCTTTTGTCCTCATATCTAGCCTAAAATACCATACAAAATAAGATAAATAAGACATAGAGATCCCTCTCTGAATCTTGGAGGGATAGATCCAAGACTCGAAGTGGTTTTGTGGTTACCCCTGCCGATTTCCTCCTCATCTTGTGAAATTAAAGGGTGATAACACCCTTGACCTATGTGTCCACAATATAATCAATGGTTGCATGTTCCATGCATTCAAGGTTGATCTTTGCCAGTGTCAAATATTCTTCTATCTATTAGGTGTCCAATAATGGTGGAAAGTATGGCTAAAGGAGGTCCACATTAAGGAATGGGTGCAAGCCAAGGAAGGGGGGAATGTTGAGAGAAAAATCATTGTCATCCACAACCTTGGTGATGGTGTAAGTTCCATAGCGGAGTGGATGAAGCTTCCGATGGGGTCCTCTAAGGCATTCTTTCTACAAATGAAAATTAAATTTATCTCCCACCTGAAACTTGTGTGGCAGCCGATGTTGATCATGGTGATGTGTGTACTTGGCATTGGACTTCTACAAAATATCTTGAACCTATTGGCAGATGTGATGGATTCGTTCAATGAACTGGGTGACGTTTTCATCTTCGGTTTGATCATGGGAATAGTCTTCCTGTGTGGACACAAGGGGTAGTGCAACATCCATGGGACCCAACGATTGAAATCCCAAGACTACCTGGAAGGGGCTATGGACGGTTGAGATATGTATGGATCTGTTGTAACTGTGTTGAACATAGGGAAGACTCTCAGCCCATGTGCACGAATTCTTGGAACTGTACATGCGCAAGATATGAATGATCATATTGTTGACGAACTTGATTTGGAAATCTGTTTGGGGGTGGAAGGACGTGGATTTGGTGAGATTGTTGTCCATGAATGACTAGAGGCTCGAACAAGATGTGTTCAGGAACTAGTTTCCCTGATATAAGACGATGGTTTGTGGTACCCAAAATGTACCCACACTCGTTCAAAGAAGAGCTTGGCAGTGGCCTCTGCTGTGATTTTTTTCTTGCAGGTGACCATAATTGTCATCTTGGAAAATTGATCAACAACGAAAAAAACACAATCATTTCCCTACTTGGTTGAACGAAGGCTCGACATGTAGTCCAACGAGATGAATTCTTAGGGCCTGTTAGGAGTAGGTAGAGGGGTGTACATGCCTTGCTTCTTAATGACTGGTTTGGCAATGGCACAGGCCGTGCAGGACTTGTTATACTTATTGACATCATGTCGGAGTTTCGACCAATATAAATGTTTTTCTATCACAACCACTATCTTTTCTATGCTGAAGTGTACTGCCACCTGACTGTAGTCAGCTTCCAAAATTATCTTCGCTTGCTCACTTGATGGGATGTAGAGATGGACCAAATGGAACAACAACCCATATTGAAGATGAAAATCAGTGACAACAGTGTTTGTGCCCAACATATGGTAGGTAGTGGCAAAATTAGGATCTCTCTTATAGATTTGGGGCCATATGGAGGTCTCATGTTTGCAGAAGTATTGTCGAACTGTGATTAGTGATGCAACTGGAGGTCGATTGAGGAAGTCAATGACATATTTGGTGCTCCCTGTCTTATACTTGATGTTGATATGGAACTACTGCAAATATGTGGACCACTTTTGATCGAGGTCATTTTGCAATTTTCCTTGTGTCTGCATGAACTACAGAGGCTTATGAATAATGTTGATGATTGTCTTATTCCCAAGAATGTAATGCCTCCATTGTGGGTAGGATTATACAATGGAGTACATTTATTTGTCATAAGTGAGGTACCTACAGACAATATCTAATAGTGTCTCACTATGATAGGTCACGAGATGTCCATGTTGTGTGAGAACTGCACCCACAACATAGTCTAAAGCATATGTCTCAATCTCAAAAGATTGTTACAGGTCAGGTAATGAGAGCATCAAGGCTTAGCACAAGTGTTTCTTCAAATCATCGAATTCTTTCGGTTTCCACTGGCCCCACACACTTTTCCTTTCCACCACCCTTGGTCACTTGGCTATGGGCCCATGCAATGTGGGTGAATCCCAACACGAATCTCCGAGAAAAATTGGTAAGGCCTAAGAAGATCTGAAGATTAGTGAGTGTTGTTGGGGCTGGCCAATAACGAATGACCTATATTTTGGCTGGATCGACATGCACCCCATTCTCATCAAGAATTTAGCCTAGGTATTGGACCTTGTTCATGTCAAAGGATCATTTTCCAAATTTTCATATAGCTTGTGTTGCTGCAGAGTGTGAAGAACCTGTTGAATATGCTACAAGTGTGCCACCCAAGTCTTGTTGAAGATGAGGATGTCATCCAAATACACCAACACAAAAGAATTGGTGAAAGGATGCAAGATATCATCCGTCATCCTTATCAAAGTTGTTGGGGCATTTGTCAAGCCAAAGGGCATGACCATCCATTCAAAAATACCTTATTTGGAATTGAAGGAAGTCTTCCATACATCGGTCTTCTCTATTGGGACCTGGTGGTAGCCAGACTTGAGATCAATCTTATTGAAGTATTTATCCCCCTTGATTTGGTTGAGGAGATCGTCAATTTAGGGAATTGCGTACCAGTTCTTAACTATGACTTTATTTAGGGCTCAATAATCAATGCAAATTCACTAGGTCCTGTCATTCTTCTGCACAATCATGATTGGGCTTTTGCAAGGTGATGAGGTTGGTAGGATGTGCCCATTTTCGAGTAGCTCTTGGATCTATTTCTTGATTTCTTTTTTTTTTGATAGAGAGCGACGATAGACTGGCCCATTGGGTAGCAGTGCACTGGGGGTCAAATCGATTGAGTTCTTGACCTGACAATACAGAGTTACCCCAATGGGTGAGGATACGATGCCTTTTTATTCTTCCACGACCTTATCAACTTTATTCTACTATGTGTAGATGCCTACCACATAGGCTATGGATGTGGCTGCAACCTTCCACTCAGTTTGAGAGAGAATCACGAAAAAGACAAACTTCCCAGTGTGAGAGATGACCTTCCTACATTGCTTGGCAGATATCAAGGAAATGGCAGTAGGTGGGACTACCTCAGGTATCATGTACAATCTCCTATCCACAATAATAATAACACTACGAGGCCTAGACTTATATACAACATGACATTTCCATAAATAAGGTTGGCCCAAAAGAACAACACAAAATTCAAGGGGGGATACATCACACAATATCTCATATTTTAAGGGATTGGTGTCATAGTTCACGCGATATTCCTGGATGACGCGGAGATCGCTCCCTTGGCGGAGCCATCCGATGGTGTATGGTTGTGGGTGTGATGTTGTCGACAGAGCCAATCACTTGATGACCTCTGCTGAGATGAGGTTCTTCTGGCTATATCTATCAACAATGAAGTGAAACATACCGCCCTTCACCCACATATTTGAATGAAAGAGATGCTTACCTTCCTCTGGTTCATCAGGTTCACTAGGTTGGACCTTGGTGGTAGAAATGGTGTCACTGGGTTCTACATCAATGATTTGTCTCCCTTTTTATGGTTCTAACTCATAGTTGGAGCCCATATCTGATTCATAGGATTTCACCTCGGCCACCAATGAATTCTTTGAGTGGCATTCAATGGTGTTATGCCAAGGGCTCTTATGAAACTCACACCACTTCCCCATGTCTTTCTTTGTCTTCCCATTGTCCTTATTTATTTGTGGCTTAGACTGGTTGTCCTGAGGCTGTCCATATGATCCGGATTTATGAGCGAAACAAAATGAATAACAAACTGAATACAATAACACAAAGATATAGAGAAAAACAATAGATATCCAATGAACAATAACTTCTATTGAATGAATAAAATAGGATGAAACTATAAAACTACAGAATTGAAATCAACTTGCTCGAATGGTGGTAGCTATATTTAAGAATAGATGTGGCTGCTACGCATATTCATCTGAGAAGAATGATTACAATGAGGCTCCAGAGACCTTTTTAACATTACTCATGAATGCCAAAACCCTAGACATCCAAAAACCTAACCCTAGGATATGAAACACCAAACGTTATGTGGGCCCTGATGGGTAAGTTGGTACCTCAACTGCCCGAGGTCGTAAATTTTGCAAACGACCTCTGATTTTAGGTGTGCGATAGCCCATTGGAAAGGTATTTTTGAGAACTACACATTATGACATCAAAATTTGGCTCTATTTATAGTTTGACTTTGGCAAGCCAAAAAAACACTGTTTAGGGCCCCAAAATGACCTTGGAAGTATAGAAATATGTACTGACATGAAAATTTCCAAAATAAGAAAGTTGGATTGGGTGGGAGGCCACCAATATCCACCTGAAATATGTGTAGGGCTTCAGACAACCCCAGAAGTGTAGAACCCACAATTACAAAGAATTACAGAAGAACGTGCTAAACTAAAGTTGTCAAAAGGAGACAATTGGAATAGGTGGGTGGCCACCAATATCCACCTGGATCAATCCCCCCCTTAGAAAGAAATTGTCTCCATTACATTGAGTTCCCCCATCAGGAGAGGAAAATTATGTTGAATGTTTCCCCCGGTGAGCCACTTACCTTGGTGTAGGAGCTTCCCTGCCTTGACAACCCAATAAATCTGGATCCTCTACCGGTGAGTTCCCTTGACCTGTGTGTCCATGATATGATCAGTGGATGCATGTTCCATGCATTCTGGGTTGAGCTCTGTTGGTGTCAATTTTTTTACGATCTCTGAGGTGTCCAATAATGGTGGAAAATATGGTTGGAGGAGATCCACATTGAAAACCGGGTCCAATTCAAGGAAGGGGGGAGTGTTGATCTTAAAAGCACTGTCTCCCACAACCATACCTTTTCTCCCACCTGAAACGTGTGCGGTACCCGGTGTTGATCATGGTGTTTCTTGTACTTATCATTGGCTTTCTTCAAAATCTCATGGACCTGTTGGCGGATGTGTTGAATCCTCTCAATGAATCTGGTGGCTTTGTTGGCCTCAGACTAAACATGGGAATATTTTTTCTGTGTGGTTACAAGAGGTAGTGAAACATCAATGGGCCCCAAGGGTTGGAATCCCAACCCCACCTGAAATGAGCTATGGTCGGTGGAGCTATGGAGAGCCCTATTGTAGCTGTGTTGAACATAGGGAAGATTCTCATCCCATGTACGTGGATGCTTAGAGTTATACATGCACAAGATGTGCATAATCATATGATTGACAACCTTTATCTGGACATCAATTAGAGGGTGGAAGGAAGTGGATTTACTAAGCTTGGTGTCCAACAGTGACCAAAGACCCAACCAAAATGTGTTGAGGAACCTGTTGTCCCAATCGAAGATGATGGTATGTGGTATCCCAAAATGGACCCACACACGTTCGAAGAATATCTTGGTAGTATTTTCCACTGTGATACTCTTCTTGTAGGCTGTGAGAATGACGATATTTGAAAATCAATCAACCACCACAAATATGCAATCATTTCCTTGCTTGGTGGATGAAAGGCTAGACATGTAATCCATCACAATGTATCCCCAAGGCCTCTCGGGAGTAGGAAGAGGGGTGTATAAGTCTTTCTTCTTGATGGTTGGCTTGGAAATGGCATGGGAAGTGCAAGATATAATATACTTGTTGATGTCTTATCGAAGTTTTGGCCAATAAAAATGTTTTTGTAGAACAACCACAATTTTCTACACTCCAAAATGTCCTACCAACCGACTGTAGTGAGCCTCCCAAATCATATTTTCACACTTGCTTGCAGGAGCATAGAGGTGGACCAAATGGCATAACAGTCTATCCTGAATGTGAAAATCGGTGACATTTTCAACTATACCCAAGAGTTGATAGGTGGTGGTGAAGTCAGGATATTGTTGATAAAGTTGGGTCCACTCAGACGCCTCATGTCCACAGGAATGAAGCACGATGGTGAATGGAGCCACGAAAGGACACCCCTTTACCCTTGTCCAAGAAAGGACACCCCTTTACCCTAGATACTCTTAGTTTGGAGATATTAGTTTCCCTTGAGACCTTTGCTGGAAGTTTACAAGAAAGAAGGGAAAAATTCATCAACCGAGAAGAGGTTGAGGAGAAGGATCCTAAGGGGGTTTTCCAATCCCATGTGGAAAGGCAAGAGATTACTCATTCTTTTGTCGAGGATAATGAAGACATGGTTGAAGAAAAAGAGCCTGGAGATATCAAAAACGATGATGAAGTATTGATGTGTGATCCTCCTTCTGATGAAGCCATTCAAGAGCCTATTTATCCAACACAAGAAGATAAGGATGAGGTTAGCTACTTTCCTTTTTAGGATTTTGATAATACCTTGTTCTATGATTCAGAGAGTGAAGGAGAAGTAGAATCCTCGAGCAAGGTAGATCCTCCTTGTTGTACAGTTGAAGATGTAGGGGCAAGTCATGAGGATGAGAATATGATGCATGTTGTTTCATTCGATGAAGACACCCAAGTCCTCGAAGCTATTGCACAAGAAGAAATAAACACGGTAAGTTATCTTCTTTTCCAAAATTTTGATGATTCTTTACTTTATGATTTGGAAAGTAAGGAGGTGCTAGAAGATCCCTTGAACGTTTTAACCCCTTCATGTCATGATGAAGATGATGACTTTTTTGATAATTTTGATGAATTCATACATGTCCGGAAGCGTAAATGGGATGTGATTGGATACGATGGAGATCCCATTTATGACATTGAGGGTCATTTTCAAACGTTTCCTTTACCTTTATCACATGAAGTTACTAATAAACTTGACATTTGGCAACAAGGACACGATATGGTTACAAACCTATTTTAGACACCCAAGGATGCCCTAGTGTTGTATCCTCCTAATGACTTTCGGTCATACCTTGAGGATTTTGACGATTATTCCTCTGAGAACTTGTATTTGTTCCATGAAGAATATTATCAACCACCGTTGTGCTCAGATCTTGATAGGAGTAAGGACATTGTTTTCCCGAAGAAGGATCCTTGTGATAACGTTCTCCAACCACCTTCGATTACTTTACCTTATTGTGTCATTAAAGGTTTAGTTTGGAAGTATGTATTTTGTATTAAGTTTCCTCTAAGGAAAACCCTCAAGTTCAAGGCAAGGTTGAATACCTCAAGAAGAAGTATGTCATATCAGTCTTTCAACCTTCCCTTAAGAACTTCTCAGTCACCCTCTAGGTTTTTTCTATTTCCTTCCCAAACCTCAGATTGTGAAGATTTCCAAGATAGCCAACCTTCAGACTCTTTGAGTTAGTCTATTGGACCTATGAATTTTCACGATCCCTTTCTGTGATGGATTGAGCACTCTCCTAAGAGTATGACTTGGCATGATTTTTTCCCTCCCTCCCTCCTCCATGAGTTGGACTCTATGATTTCCGATGATATAGTACATTCTCTAACTCATGTTATTTTTGTGCTTAACTTATCACTGTTTTGGTTTATGATGAAGCACAAAGGAAGGTATTGTGAGACATCGCTAGGGTGGTTTCATTGGTTGTTTGATTAAACCTAGATTTCAGCCAACAAGTAAGTAGAGGTAAGTAGGTAGCCATTTGCATTCATTGTATATACAATTTTCATTTCATGCTAGAATAGTTTGTATTTCCATTTGTACATATGCTTGTTTTTACATTCTATATTATATATATATATATATATATATATATATGATTCGGGGGTGATATCACCACCACAAATGATTGCTAACAATGTTATGTTGAGATCAAGCAGGTCACAGGTTATGCCAGATATGTTGAGGTTCTCATACGCTCTATGGTGAGCACATGTCCCCAAGTTGGAGCCATATGTTATCCCCTAGCATAGGGATAACTAAGGATATTATGTCTTGAGGCCCACAGGTCCTAGACATGGAGTACCGAGAGCCATATCGACTTAAGAATGGACCCAAAGGGCCCATCCTTTCATTCTTCAACGCCTCCACTTTTTCAGCAACAACAACATCCATCACATCGTCCTGGTCTTGAAACAGAGATGGGTCTTGCTACATGAGTTAATGAGTCTGGGTATCATGGTATGTTTCACTTTGATCCTCAAAACCTTTGAATATGCGCATTTAATTATTTTTTCTTCTAACTTGTGCTTGGAACTTATGCTTTTCCACTTGATCACACCTGGGGGGAATGACAAGATTCCCTAGTAAGTTGTTACCCATAGGGTTTGAGTTTCCACTGGGGGGATTCATGAAAGGCCATCATCCGCTCCCACCATACTTACCACTTTTCATCTTTTTCCTGCTCATCCATCCCATTATACTGGTCTGAGCATTGGGTTGGATAAATATGTAAGGGTTGTACCTTACCTTGTGGGAAGAAGGGGATAAAGGCCCAGAGGCTAAAAGTAGTTGGAAAAAGATAAAATACAAAAGAATGAAACCTTGAGATGCTTCGCCTAGTGATCCCCGATAAATAAATAAAACTCTTCTCAGCAAGAAACAAAGGGACCCATAAAAAATAATAAATCAATACCTAGTTAGAGGATAGGGGGTCTCATCACGAGCTAGCCTATTCTGTCCATGGGAATGTATCGGTATGACACTGCCAACAGTTGGTCACCATGCCAGGGTAGTGTCTCTTGGTGGCATAGATAAGAGAAAGGGGGTCTCATCACGATCCATCCTTCTCATTTACGTGAAATGCTTGTGGGTAACATTGCCACCATTGGTCACCACGCCAAGGCAGTGTCCCCTAACTAGCCTCTTGAAATAAAAAGAAATAAGAATAAAAGATAAAAGGTATGAATGGGGTTGGAAACATTTTCATCCATGACAGGTGTAGCTCACCCTTTTCAGAGGTACCCATAGGTAAGCCATACATTTCCATGCTATCAATACACCCCTTGCCCAAACATCCCTTACCACCTCATCCACTCACATGGCCTAGATTTGACTTCTCCCGGAAACATCCCACACCCAATGAGCATTATCCCAATAGGACGTCCTAGCATTCCCTTCAAACTGGTCTTGCAAATTTGTTAAGAACCCAACATCAATATAGCATAGAAAAACCTCAAGAAAAGTACTCAACGCCTTGAAAAAGAGATAATTTCAGATAATAAGCCTCTTCGAGGGGGCAACCTCCTTTTACCCCACTTAAATTTTCAAGTACAAGATGATTCAAAATTAAAATGTCTCCTTGGTATATATAGGATACTAGGAGGTATAATTACAACTGATGGCCTAAAGCCGACATAAATAAAATAACAATACTAATCTAATATGCCCCAATTAAGGGGTAATGATCCAATATTAGGGCTTAACATGCCCCTCCTCTTGAGACAAGTGTTGTCCGCAATGCTTGAGTAACTCTGGATGCTTCTGTATAAAAGACTCATCTTCCCAACTGGAATATTCAGCCGGTAGTTTCCTCCATTTAATGAGATACTCTGAAATGGATCTATTCCTCGGTTGGGAAATTCTTGTGTCAGTGATGGCTTCAGGCTCCAATATGATTTTTGATTCCTCATCAAGTTCTGGAAATATAGTTTGAACTGAGATCTTGTTGCCTATAACCTTCTTTAAGCATCAAACATGGAAAACTGGGTGTACTCGTGAAGATTCAGGCAGCTCCAATTTGTATGCCATAGTACCAATCTTTTGCAACACCTTATAAGGGCCATAGTACTTTGGTGATAATTTATT
>JZKD02S2360662.1:0-12390 GCA_000966675.3 Picea glauca | reverse complement strand
AACCTTTTCATGTCAAAAATCACCGACCTGTGCAAAAACTTGTTCAAATTCTGGATACACAGACTTTCGGTGGTTGACTGGAACAGTCCCTGGGTGGGTTATCCACCGAAAGCGCATGTTTCGGTGGTTAATGAGCACAGTGGGGCTCGCCTAAACCACCGAATTTTGTACTTTAGAGATCCTTCAAAATTTCAAAAACGAGCGTTCTGAAACCTCCTTTGACACTTAAGCTTTCATAGGTACTATAGTCTTGATTCGAGCAGACCTTCGAATCTTTGTTGACTGTGAAGGAGAATCTGTTACATCTATTATGGTTGTGGCCAGATTGGCTAAGGTGTCTAACCCTGTTTTTTCCTCCTCTGATGATTCAAACTTTTTTAGCTTGAGCCTAAGGACCCTTAGTTGCCTGTATAATTTCATGTTTTCTCTAATCAGCTCTCTGTTTCTGCCTTTGATTGAATCATGTTTTTCTTTGAGGGTTTCATTCTCTTTGAATATATTAGCAACCTTCTCTGTTAGCTCTGTGTTTGCCTTTTTGATTACCCTCTCAAGTACTTCCATCTCATAGATTTCTCGCAGAAGCTTATTGATCTTCCTGGTCTTACCTTTATGAGGCTTGCTAGATGAAGCTTCCACTTTCGGTTGCCTATGTGTTTCTGTAGGCTTAGATGGAGGTGTATTTGTCTTCAGTTTTGCATCATGTTTAGTCCACAAGGTATCTTGTGAATTTGACATCTCCTGCTCTGAATCAGATTCATTGTAGGGTAGGTTAAGTGGATTTTTTGTTGTGACAGGGTTTATGTCTTCGAGCTTTAATTTCTTCTTGGTTCCTCCCTGCTTGCTGGGTTTTGCCTTTATAGAATCTCTGGACATCGAAATCCCCTTTCTCCTCTTGTGACTAGTGGGATCATTCCTTCTTCTGGACCTTTTTGTTTTCATCTCTGGAGGTTTCTCTGTTTGAAACTCATTCCAGAACAAGAAGAAACCCCATTCTATTTGCTTCCTGTGAAGAGCTTCTTTGACAAGGAGGGTAATCAACCCTTGATGAGATATTCTGCTTGATAATTTAGTGGGTTGAGCCTTTACCTGTTTTTCTATTTTAATGAGGGTCTTATGAAAGAAATAGGGTATGTTTAAGGGTTCCCTGCCTGTGAAGTGGTTCAACAGTTTGAAATGATAGTACATCACCCTGTTATAGCACCCTTCATAGGTTATGTATACCAAAATTGCCTTTAGCAATGTCTGCGATTTTAGCTCCAGATAGGACATGGGAATGTCCTTCTTCCATGTCAAAGTTTTATGGACTGGCAACGGATAAGACCTGAACTCAACATTTGAGGGTGAAGAAGTTTTGAACCAGCAATCCCCTGTCCTAGGCAACCCTGTGTATTCGGTGATGGATGCTTCATCTATAAAGAACTCTTCCCTGCCTATTCTTGCAACCCTTCCATCGTATGAGAGGGAAAATGCTTCAGCAACTTGATTGTGGAAGACTATCAGTTTCTCACAATAAGAGAAAACTTCGACCTGTTTAAAGCATTCTGCAACCTCTGGATGCTCCTCAAAATACCACATACCATCTGCTTCTGACCTTAATGCAGGGCTGACTTTAGACATGACTGAATACTGACTGTGTATGAAGCTGTGGATAACCAAGTGTTTGAAAGACACGTTTCTGGGTACTAAAAATATAGTTGATACTACTCATGAACAAATGGTGAAATCATTCGACCGAGCATAGGATTAAAATACCGACCCAAATTCAAATGACAGTCAAACTGGAAGGAGGCGAAACTTCATATTTTCGGGGAAATTTGTATTTATAAATTTTAACAGAAGATGGCTTCCAGTCTTACCTGATAACCCGATTCAATTTCCTTTCCTCGAGATGCTAGCTGAACTTGGAGATGGCTCGCTAATCGCCAGAGAAAAGCGGAATCAAGATTTCGAAAACACGATTTTGTGGATGAAATCGCGTGATTGTAGTTACCTTCAGCGATTCTCGGGCTTGGTCACAACACATTGAGTTTTGAAATGAATGAACAACCTGCTAATGATGTTTGATGTATCTGCCACTGGAAAAGAGGGACTCTCCGTGCAATCGTATCTGATAGTGACAGCTTTGCATATATTTGAAATGATTTGCTTAATGGATAATGTGCGGGCGCTTTGAACCTTTGCTGACCGAACACCACAAACGAACATCATCTCCCACGATGCGAACTTTTGGTGGTTGCATATCAATCATTGCAACGATTTTTGACATCTGGCTCGTGCGAAAGCACGAGCTTTCTATCTACCTGTGGAAACATTTTCGGTGGTTGCATGCCCTTTGTATCGACCACTTAACTAACGAAACTGAACACTTTCGGTGGTTAATGAGCACACTGGAGGCTTGCCCAAACCACCGAAACCTTCTATTTTTCCAATTTCTTGACCGAAACAAAACCAACATGCCTCTTAGGATTATTTTGAAAAACAGACTTTCTAATCTTATTGCTAGAAATCTAGAAATCAATTTTAGGGACCAACCTATCATCTACTAAACAAATAAAACTAATGATTTATTTGGGGAGTTTATGATTTATTTGGGGAGTTAACAATGGCTCCTATTGGGGATGAACGCCTCCCCGTGAGGCTTCAAGAACCACATAATCAATGCCTTTCCTGGAAAAGAACCTAAAAACTAAGCTATCTGCTAGTGTTCCATTGGGCATGGAGTTATTGAAAAATCAAAACTAACATTATTTACAATGTCAAGGCTTTGCAGCCTTAGATGAAATAAAGTTTTAGAAACCACCCATTTACCGGGCCACTGAACACTTCCTCCCCCTCTAGATTCTGCAAAATGAACGTGTTATTGTCATGAACCTGGGTGATCATAAAAGGACATGTCCACAAGGAATCAAATTTTTCGTGCTTGCCTTTCTCCTGTCGAAGAGCATCCCACTTCAGAACCCAGTCACCCATCTGAAAACTGTCTGTTTTGGCCTTTCTGTCAAATGTCTTTTTGATCTGCATCTGATGTGCTTCTGACTTGTCCACTAGCTATTCCCGAGCTTGTTGCAATTCGACCAAATCCAGCATCCTTCTTACCATGTCATTCTGCTCAGTCTGCTCTTCCTGAAAGAACTTAGCCACAGGAAACACTAACTGGACAGGAAAGATCGCATCAGTACCATACACCAGCTTGAAAGGAGAAGTTCCTATAGATTTTTTAATGGTTACTCTGTCTGCCCACAGAGCAAATTTCAATTTGGAATCCCAGCCTTTTTTATTTTCTTCTAACAGTTTTCTTATGATCTTTATCAAGCTCTTATTTGACGACTCAGCTAAGCCATTACCTTGAGGATAGTATGGAGTCGAGTGTACCAACTGGAATCCCATGGACTCACACATGTCCACCAATGCTTCTGATTTAAACACTGCTGCGTTGTCTGCCAACAACCTCTTTGGACATCCAAATCTGCTCAGAATATTTTCGTAAAGGAACTTTATGACAACCTGATGTGTAGCATTCCATGTAGGGACCACCTCTATCCACTTTGTGAAGTAATCGGTGGCTACCAGGATCCACTTGTGCTAGCCACTGGATGTCAGATTTATTTCACCGATGAAATCTAAGCCCCACTGCTGGAAAGGGCCATTAACCACAATGGGCCTCAGGGGTAAAGATTTGAGTTTCTGTTTACCGGTGAATCTTTGGCATTTGTCACACAATTTGACGAACAAACACACATCAGCAAACAGAAAAGGCCAATAATATCTGACCCTCGGGATCTTATGGGCAGTCGTCTTCCAGTAGTGATGACCACCACAGTCAGCTGAGTGGAACTGATATGTTACTTCGGGAGCCTCTTCTTTATCCAAACACCTGAGAAGCAGGCCAGCAAGGTCCCTCCAATACAGCAGATTGTTATAGATGCAGAATTTAATAGCTCTAAGTTTGAGAGCCCGAGCTTGAGTTAAACCGAGTTCAGGAGGAACTTCAAGTTTTTGCAGAAAATGTATGATGCCAGCATACCATTCACAGGTGGACAAATGTCCTGCCACTTGCTGACTGTCATGCTGTCCTTCTGCTGCCAAAACTGCCTGTGAATTTCCTGAAATTTCTGCTATAAAATTGATATCCAACAACTTGTGGTTTTCCTCTGCTAAAATCTTGGCGAGACCCTGGCCTTTTACTAGCTTGGTGGGCTTTACCTCAATATTGAATTCTATCATCTTTGCTATCCATCTCGCCCTTTTTCTATCGATATCTGGCTAAGTTAAAACATCTTTTACAGAAGACGAAGGAACATATGCGATGACCTTTGAATGAAGAATATAAACTCTGAATGTTTTTAGAGATTTTATAAGAGCGTAAGCCTATTTCTCGATAGGTTCATACCTTAGCTCAGCATCCCGAAGAGTCCTGCTGAAGAAGGCCACTGGATGATCAAAATCTTCCTCGTCTTTCTGGAGTAGGACTACTGCTACCGTGTCATATGAAGCAACAGAAAAGACATAAAAAGTCTTGTTGTAGTCTGGGCTGATCAGAATCGGGGACTCGATGATTTCTTTCTTGATATCCTGAAAAGAGTTTTTCGCACTGTCTGTCCATTTTACTTCAGTCCCCTTTTTTAGCATGCAAGTTATATGTTTGACTAATTCAGCAAAGTTGGGCACAAACCTTCTGACAAAATTAATCTTACCAAGCAATGATTGTATGTCCTTTTTAGACCTTGGTAATGACAGCTTTTGAATGGCCTCCACTCATGCTGGATCGATCATGACACCTTCGGCTGAGACAATGTGACCCAAGAGCTTACCCTTTCTTAAAGAAAACTGGGATTTCTTGGGATTGAGTGAAATCCCAAATTGTCTGCACTTTAAGAATACTCTTTTCAGATGTTTCAAATGCTCCTCATGGTCGTTGGAATACACAGTAATATCATCAAGGTATATGAGGATGAATTTGTCCTTCTCTCCCACAAACGCTGTATCTATGGCCCTTTGGAATGTAGCCCCGACGTTCATTAATTGAAAGGGCATTTTTGAGTACATAAAGGTTCCCCAAGGAGTGGTGAACGCAGTTTTCTCCTAATCATCCGGATGGACAACAACCTGATTGTAACCTGAAAAGCCATCAAGAAAGGACATGATCTTTGCCCCTGAGATTCTCTGTAACAAGTGTTCCATCTTAGGAAGAGAGTAGTTGTCCTTTTTTGAGCATTTGTTTAAGTTTCTGAAGTCTACACACAACCTTACCTCTCCATTCTTCTTCCTTACGATTACCAGGTTGGAAATCCAATTTGAGTATCTCAAAGGAACTATGATCTTGGAATCTAGGAGTTTTTTAATTTCTCTCTCAATCACTGGCAGCAGTAGAGGACTGATAGGCCTGAGTTTTTGCTTGAAAGGAATAGTATCTTTTTCAAGAGGGATTTTATGCTGAATAATATCTGGATCATAGGTCTTTAGATCGCTATACTTCTAAGCAAATACATCAGAAAATTCCTTCAAAACACTACATTATTTTGACTTCTCATCGACAGTCAATTCAGAAGATAAATTGATGAACTTGGGCTGGGTTTTACCTCCTATGTTATGCTCTTGAACAATTGGGTCTTTTTCCTTCTTGTCTGGCTAGTAGGGGACGTCGTTCTGATCGAATAGCCTCTCCAGGGGTACCAAACCTCGAGGTATGTAGTTGTTTGGCAACTGGACGATCTCATGCTGTCCCAACTTCTTCTTTAGCTCAGGTTTCTGCAATCCTTCCTCATTAAGGTTCTGTTGATCAATGTGCAGATCAGAAAACTCATCAACCACTTGGAGAAATCTGCTGAGTTCATCGTCATCTTCGAAAACCTTCCAATACTTGACATTATCGGGTAAGGAGGGTCGATATTTTATTTGAATTTCATAACTGAGTTTAGGTGGCATGGGTGGAACGAATGTGCTGGCTGAAACAGCGAGCGAATCAGCGAGCTGATTCAAATCCCTTGGTATGTATGATATTTCAAAAACAGAAAAAGAATCACGCAGCTTCCATACCTCATCTCTATAAGCCTTTAACCTGACGTGTTTAGCCTGAAAGGTGTTGTTTACTTGTTGCACAATGAGGTCGGCATCTCCCAATAACTTCAAACCTTTTATCCCCAATTCCTTGGCTGCGTTTAATCCCAACAGCAGAGCCTCATACTCTGCTATGTTATTTGTGGTTCTGAAGTCAAGCTTGAAAGACAGCGATATGGTTTATTTTGTTGGAGAAATGAGCACAAATCCAGCACCGGCTGAGTCTCTAGTGCTGGCCCCATCAAAGTACATTGTCAAGACAGAAATGTCTTCATCATCATCCTGTTGTTCAATAGGCTTCACGAGCTGCATAGGAGCTGACTGCCCATCATCGATTTGGAGAATGCAGGAGCCAAAATCCGTATCCACGGCATAGATAGGATGGTTGACGGAATTATTTCCATCGCTGATGATATAAGAAAGATGGTTTTCCCTGTAAAGTATTTTCATCTCCCCGCCAAACACTAGAATCGTAGCATAGGACAGATCCATTTGTAATGTACCTCCTAATCTCTTTCCCCATGAACGAGACAACAACAGCCCAAAATTGGGCGAAATATCAGCAACCACCATGTCCATAACCATGCTCCTCATTGGCAGCTGAGCAAGGTTTATGACCATGTCTTTAATGAGTCCAAGACATCTGACCTTTCTAGAGTCAAAGGAAAACAGGTCCTGATATGGTTTAGTGACTTCGAGGCCAAGCTCATCCATCACAGCCTTGGGCATGAGGTTCTGCGATGCCCCGGAATCAAGCAGACAATTATGAAGGATTTTGTCATGGACATTCAAAGATATGTAAAAGGGTGGACAAGAATCATCACGGTCTTCTATCATGGGCCCTATAGTCACCTTGGGCTTATCATCTTGTAGGTTAACAAAATCGTCTGATGGAGAGGACTTAGGCTCAAGAGACTTTAAGATGACTTCTTTAAAGGCTTCATTCTTCATGAGTTCAGTTAGAGGCATGGGTATTTTAACTTTTTGAATTTCAGATTCAAAATTGAAAGGGAGAGATAGTCTGTCTGAAACTTTTACCTCATGGGAAGGAGCCTTTAGACTGACTTGTTCTTTGGCTAGGGGCTGAATTTGCTTTTTCTGCTATTTTGCTGAAGGGGAAGTTGGCTTTTCCGGGGCTGGAGGCTGATTGGCAGCAGCTTCTTTACTTCTCGTAAGAGCAGAATCTTCCTTACNCTTGAAAGACAGCGATATGGTTTCTTTTGTTGGAGAAATGAGCACAACTCCAGCACCGGCTGAGTCTCTAGTGCTGGCCCCATCAAAGTACATTGTCCAGACAGAAATGTCTTCATCTTCAGCCTGTTGTTCAATAGGCTTCACGAGATGCATAGGAGCTGACTGCCCATCATCGATTTGGAGAATGCAGGAGCCAAAATCCGTATCCACAGCATAGATAGGATGGTTAATGGAATTCTTTCCATCGTTGATGATATAAGCAAGCTGGTTTTCCCTGTAAAGTCTTTTTATCTCCCCGCCAAACACTGGAATCGTAGCATAGGACAGATCCATTTGTAATGTACCTCCTAATCTCTTTCCCCATGAACGAGACAACAACAGCCCAAACTTGGGTGGAATATCAGCAACCACCACGTCCATAACCATGCTCCTCATTGTCAGCTGAGCAAGGTTTATGACCATGTCTTTAATGAGGCCAAGACATCTGACCTTTCTAGAGTCAAAGGAAAACAGGTCCTAATATGGTTTAGTGACTTCGAGGCTGAGCTCATCCATCACAGCCTTGGGCATGAGGTTATGCGATGCCCCGGAATCAAGCAGACAATTATGAAGGATTTTTTCATGGACATTTAAAGATATGTAAAAGGGTGGACAAGAATCATCACGGTCTTTTATCATGGGCCCTATAGTCACCTTGGGCTTATCATCTTGTAGGTTAACAAAATCGTCTGATGGAGAGGACTTAGGCTCAAGAGACTTTAAGATGACTGCTTTAAAGGCTTCATTCTTCATGAGTTCAGTTAGAGGCATGGGTATTTTAACTTTTTGAATTTTAGATTCAAAATTGAAATGGAGAGATGGTCTGTCTGAAACTTTTACCTCATGGGGAGGAGCCTTTAGACTGACTTGTTCTTTGGTTGGGGGCTGAATTTTTTTTTTCTGTTGTTTTGCTGAAGGGGAAGTTGGCTTTTCCAGAGCTGGAGGCTGATTGGCAACAGCTTCTTTACTTCTTGTAAGAGCAAAATCTTCCTTACTCTTTGCAGGGGCAGCAACAGGTGATTTTGGACCAGCACTTTTTGACCTTAAATTGTAACCTTTCTGATCATCTGTCAAGTAAACAACTTCCTCTACACAAGCTTCTTGAATTTGTTGATCCATTAGGGCCTCCTCATAGTCTATCTGTGTCAGAAAAGAGGACTCATTCTCATCACCGAAACAATTTATTTCATCAGCATCTTCAATCTCATCAAAAGATGGTTGTGGCTCTTCATCCAATACTGCATTTTGGAGAGGTGGTCTGATCCTCTTCTCCTTAGCTGGATTTCTATCTCTTTGTAGAATCTAAACTGGTGGGTTATTCCTTCTATAAGGAAAAGCATTTGGATTTCTGGGGGAAAAAGTATTAGGCTCCTTTGCTTTTGCTGGTTGCTGATTTTGGATCTTCAGCTTGGACATTTCAGATGTCAAACTTTCGAGCATTTTGGCCATTTTTTCCATTTTACTGTTAGACGAAGAGGATGGCTTGATAGCAGCCTTCTTCTTCTCAGCCCTGCCTTTAAGCTTTTGTGATGCTGAAATGTTGGATTCAACCTCGAGAGCAGCATCTTGCATTAAAGCAAGTGTGCACGACCGTCTTTCTCTAAGGATAAGACAAAATTCTGCATCGAAGGAAGCAGAGAAGGTGATCTTTGCTGAAGCATCACTTGGTTTAATCTCTGCCGGGATTTTACCAAACATTTTATTGAATCTCTTGATAAAGTCTGAGACTGATTCTTCATCTCCTCTCTTCAAATTTCCAAATTCAGACATGTAGTATAAAAGATCTCGTCTTTCTCCCCAGTATTTCAGGAATGCCTCATCTAGTTGTTCAATGCCAGTGATCGAATTTGCTGGCAGCTCTTTGAACCACTTCCAGGATTGTCCATCCAGGCTCTGGACGAAGACTCTAGTCCACACATCCTCCTCTGAAATATTTATGTTTTCAGCATAAGCATAAAACGCTTCAATGTGTTATTCAGCTGTGTATTCACCTGCTCCTGTAAACTTCGGCATGTATTTCTGGTAATCACCAATTGGCATGGCAAATAGGGGGTTCAGAAAGACAAGAGGGGCATATCTGTTTGCCAAGATTTGTTCCATTTTGGTCATAGGGACAACCATGGAGACCTTGGTGATAGATGAGGATGAGGAGCTTGTAGGAGACAATGGAGGGGATAAGTAACTCGGAGGAGAAGATGGAGGAGATAAATTACCTGAGTTGGAAATGAATGACTGTCTCACTTCACTCTGAACAACAGTTTCAGAAGTTGATGGGAAATAGGAGGCTTTATAAAACTGGCTGAGAAATGAAGCTAGGTTCTCTTCACCCTTAGAGGATAGATCTTGGAGAATGTCCTCAAGGACAGGCAGATTCGTATAAGTGTGAAGAACACCCTTTGACGGTTTGCTAGGCGATGAATTAAAAGAAGATGGAGAGGAATGTTCTTTTGGATCTGATGAAATTTCAATCTCAAGGGCGGAATCAGTGATATTGGAAGAAAAAGATGGTTCTTCTACCTTAGCAGCTTGAGATGAACTTTTTATTTCTTCAGAAATTTGAATTTCAGCANCTTCTTTACTTCTCGTAAGAGCAGAATCTTCCTTACTCTTTGCAGGGGCAGCAGCAGGTGATTTTGGACCAGCACTTTTTGACCTTAAATTGTAACCTTTCTGATCATCTGTCAAATAGACAGCTTCCTCTACACCAGCTTCTTGAATTTGCCGATCCATTAGGGCCTCCTCATAGTCTATCTGTGTCAAAAAAGAGGACTCATTCTCATCACCGAAACAATTTATTTCATCAGCGTCTTCAATCTCATCAAAAGATGGTTGTGGCTCTTCCTCCAATACTGCATTTTGGAGAGGTGGTCTAATCCTCTGCTCCTCAACTGGATTTCTATCTCTTTGTAGAATCTGAACTGGTGGGTTATTCCTTCTATAAGGAAAAGCATTTGGATTTCTGGGGGAAAATGTATTAGGCTCCTTTTCTTTTGTTGGTTGCTGATTTTGGATCTTCAGCTTGGACATTTCAGATGTCAAACTTTCGAGCATTTTGGCCATTTTTTCCATTTTACTGTTAGACGAAGAGGATGGCTCGACAGCAGCCTTCTTCTTCTTAGCCCTGCCTTTAAGCTTTTATGATGTTGAAATGTTGGATTCAACCTCGAGAGCAGCATCTTGCATTAAAGCGAGTGTGCTTGACCGTCTTTCTCTAATGATAAGACAAAAGTCTGCATCGAAGGCAGCAGAGAAGGTGATCTTTGCTGAAGCATTGCTTGGTTTAATCTCTGCCGGGATTTTACTAAACATTTTATTGAATCTCTTGATAAAGTCTGAGACTGATTCTTCATCTCCTCTCTTCAAATTTCCAAATTCAGACATGTAGTATAAAAGATCTCGTCTTTCTCCCCAGTATTTTAGGAATGCCTCATCTAGTTTTTCAATGCCAGTGATCGAATTTGCTGGCAGCTCTTTGAACCACTTCCAGGCTTGGCCATCCAGGCTCTGGACGAAGACTCTAGTCCACACATCCTCCTCTGAAATATTTATGTTTTCATCATAAGCATAAAACGCTTCAATGTGTTCTTCAGCTGTGTATTCACCTGCTCCTGTAAACTTCGGCATGTATTTCTGGTAATCACCAGTTGGCATGGCAGACAGGGGGTTTGGCAAGACAAGAGGGGCATATCTGTTTTCCAAGATTTGTTCCATTTTGGTCAGAGGGACAGCCATGGTGACCTTGGTGATAGATGAAGATGAGGAGCTTGTAGGAGACAATGGAGGGGATAAGTAACTCGGAGGAGAAGATGGAGGAGATAAATTACCTGAGTTGGAAATGAATGACTGTCTCACTTTACTCTGAACAGCAGTTTCAGAAGTTGGTGGGAAATAGGAGGCTTTATAAAACTGGCTGAGCAATGAAGCTAGGTTTTCTTCACCCTTAGAGGATAGATCTTGGAGAATGTCCTCAAGGACAGGCAGATTCGTATAAGTGTGCAGAACACCTTTTGATGGTTTGCTAGGCGATGAATTAAAAGAAGATGGAGAGGAATGTTCTTTTGGATTTGATGAAATTTCAATCTCAAGGGCGGAATCAGTGATATTAGAAGAAAAATATGGTTCTTCTACCTTAGCAGCTTGAGATGAACTTTTTATTTCTTTAGAAATTTGAATTTCAGCAGGGGTTTTAAAAGACTTTTCAGATATAGAAATATGAGTGTCAATCGGAATACCTGAATCAATAGTAACTGCAGATCCGGAGGCCTACCTATGCAAAGCTTTGCCCTTGCTGATGATTTTTTATGGATCTGGAATTGATGTTGTCAATGGGCCTTCTGGGTTTGCCCTGGTGTGAGCCCTTTTGGGAGCCACTTCATCAATGGAGTTGCCAGATATAAAATGTACAACCAAATGATGTCCAGGCTTTGTCTATCATCAAATTTGGATCTATGTCGTCTCCCAAGGAAGCTGAGCTTTGATCTCCTCTCCCCGGCAACAACGCCAATTTGTTATCACTCCAGGAAAATCTCCTAGGCTGTAAGTCGGAGATGCCTGGTAACTAACTCATTTTGAAGCAATTTTCTTAATAATGGAAGTGGGTTGTGGATCAAGGTGAATAACTAGAGGTTGGACTGTGTTTTTAGGACTGTCTAGGAATACAAAATCTCCCAAGGCCTTCTAGCAATGCAGTCAGACAGGGTTTGATCAAAAGGTAAGAGGATAGCTATTGAACCAGATCACACTTCATACCAACAAGTATAATGGGCTTAATAACTAAAAAATATCTTATGATAATCAACTTAATCAACCAACATATGAGATGACAGTCATATACAGATTAAATAAGCATCAACAAAGAACACTCACTCACAAGATATCAGAGACAAGAGAGAGATCTGACAGCACAACTGAAGGAAGGTTGAAATCTGTAGTATAATAAGAATAAGTCTTGTATTACAGTATCAGCATAATAGCATCCAAAATCCAACCCTTGGTTCTTCATCTATTCTAATACTTATAGCATTTACAAAACAGTTCTTTGATCCTAAAAACATGGATCAAATCAACCCAAAATAGCAAGTAGAAATTTGTTGCAAGATA
>JZKD02S2360651.1:18497-30703 GCA_000966675.3 Picea glauca | reverse complement strand
TCATTTGATACACAAGTCTAATTTCAGAGGAAATCAGAAGTAAAGAAGGCCGGATTTCAAGGGAGGATGAAGTCTTTTGGTGATGTGTTCTAAGGTATGTTATTTTCAGGTCATCCTACCATTTTCGCTATAACGTTTTTTTTAGAACAATTCATATGGTTAAATTGCTATGGTATTGAGAATACATATCAAGGTACCTATGGTAAAATTTTCAGCTCTTTATTCGCTATAATTATGGAGATACACTCTATGGAAGATAGGGTTTTTGACCAGTCTTGAAGCTAGTCAATAAACAGGTGTTCCGGGTAAAATCGTCATAAATTATTCATATAGAATCCAAATGAAGTGGGAAAATTTTAATTTGAAATATTATGGTCTGTAATTTCTTTTGTGCGAGTTTCAAAATTTGATGTTAAATATTGAGTGCGGGGCATTATGTACAAGTTCGCTCTCCTGAATAAACCAAAATTGAATAAAGTCTACCATTCTTTATATAACTTATTTTTGGGGAGGATTCAAGGAGTTAAAATTGGAGAAGTTTCAGAGAATACATTGAGTAATATTATCCACATGATCAAAGTATTCCAAGNTTTACATTTGGAATTTGTAGCTACCTTTGGAGTTCATTACTTCCCTTGAACAATAACTATTGATTATTTATCATATATTGTGCATGGCGTATTGTGGTGTATTGGTGTAACTCTTATACTATTGTTCATTTCTCATTGGATATAATTGAATGGATTAAGTATAAGTTGAAAAGGTTTGTAAATTGTACTTGATACTAATTCAGCCCCCTCTCAGTATCAACATGAAAAAGAGTGAATGAGAAATTTACAAACCAATGATTAAATGATTGATTATACCCAAAAATGAATGATCGACAAAGAACAACCCGAAACAATCCACAAGCAGTCTTTATATAATTACAAGAACCAAGAACCACATGACCTTCCCTAAGAATTATGTAACCACTTCCTCAAATAAAACCAATATGGATGAATAAAATAATAATAAAATATGTATCCCCTTTATCCCCCTCTCTCATGGAATCATAGTCCCTTATCTCTTGTCCTTATCTGTATTTCATCCAATGATGTATTTTATTAATATATATAGAATTATTATATTTATATGCACTCCAACCCTTTCAACATACCAACTTAGCAGCCTAAGTCACATTTACATAATACATTCTAGTTCATAGGGATTAAAATCAGGGATGTTACATCCCCCTCCCCTTATTTTTTCATTGTCCTCGGTGCACAATATCGTACCAATGTTATTAATATTATAAGGCTATGATCTTCATCCTTTAATCCACATAGGTGGTCCATCGAAATTATTGTATACATAGGCACTCTGACCTAAAAACATGTATACATAGGAATTCCAACCCAAAACATGCACAAGGATTTTACGATTTACATTTCTGGAAATAGTTCCAACTAGAAAGATCTCATTCCCCATCAGAGTACACATACCAAGGAAGTGTACCCCCTTCTATTCTCTGAAATCCTTTAGGTTGTACCACTTCTCTTCAAGGCTTCAATGCACTCGACCAGGAATTCTCATAGTTGCAGCGCTAGGAACTCCAGCTGCAACAATTCCACTGGAATTTATTCATTACATGCCCTTGTAATTGAGCTCGATTTCCTTATGGTTCTCTTCTTCCCAAGATTTTAGCTTCAATATTCAACATTTCACCTATATTACACACACACAATCATCATGAGATATCATCATAACAATTTCACTCATCAAATATCAAATATATTTTATACAGGAAAATAGAATTTCCCAAGCATGAGCTTCCTGCTCATAATTCGTTTGGCTCTTGCAGTAGTATATATCAATATTTATTATGGCTTACAAAAGTGAAATACCCAATACCATTCTTCCCACAATTTTCTCAACCTTCACTCATCCAAACAAAATTTTAGCATATCATAACAATTTTTAATTTCTCAAATATATTTTATACAAAAAAATAGAATTTCCCAAGAATGAGGTTTTTTCTCATAATGTTTGGATCTTGTAGAAATAGGATTTGGTCTTATTTATGATCTTACATGCTTTCCATATCCAATATAATTCTCCCTACAATTTCCTCAATTTACAAGAAGCCATTATCAATAATTTTTAAATTATAATTCTCAAAATTGTTTTATACAGGAAAAAAATTATATTTCCAGGCATGAGCTTATGTTCATAATGTTTGGAACTTTCAACAGTAGAGATCATTCTTCCTTATGGGATTACATTATTTCCATATCCAATACCACTCCACTTGCCATTTTCTTCATCCTTCACTCAGCGAAGCAAACTATCGTTACCATGCACATTATCATTCTATCTTTGTAACATTTTCAACAACTTTAAAAGTGATCTTAGATTTGTAACAAACTAACAATTCAATTAACTTTAGCTAGTATTCATATTAAATATAACGTAGTTATCCATCATTATGCATTTTCAACACCACAGTATTTTCATAATACAACAAATAATAACCAATAAAATAAAAATTGAGGTGTCAATACCCATGGTCACATATACACAATGCATCCCTGCATTGACTACATAATACCACATAACTATTTCATACACTCCACCATGGTGAGTTGGAAGGTCTGGCCAATGCCTCAACACATCATCCTAAATCTTCCCAATAAAGCATGTCTATTTGTATGCCCTCCTCTTCAACTCATACACAACATGAGAAAACATAATTCCTAAGTGTTCTTCAGTGTTGGCAAAGAGGTTGCAGTCCAAACATCAACTATATAGGGGAAACCATTGATCACTCACAAAGCGCTATATCCCTTCCATATCCAAACATATCATGGTCTCACCCATGAATATCCATATGGGTATTCATTTTTATAGCAGGAGTATGTCTCCTTATTTGACCCGGTTATGATCCCATAACCAATCATAACAAAATCTGCAACTAAATTTATTTAAATGCGTTCTAAAATCAATAATATTTATATACTCTAGGCCTTTGGCCATTACATATCAAATTAAATATTGAAAACTTAACTGAGTGAATTCTTAACTTGATTCCCTTCAACATTTATGCATCAGAAGAAATTAAATGCATACTTGCATGGTTTTTATCAATCTACTTGATGCTACCTGATCAATTGGTATTTGTAGAAGCTCATAGGATTACTCCTCCATCCTTTTGATCATCATTCCTACCACCCTCATGGGTCTTCACATAGACAGAATTCATAAGCAACAAAAACATCCACATATTTAACCATGCTATAATATTTTTCCTTAATACATAATACATCATTAGTCATAATTGATTGCCATAACATCATTATTTCATGTATATAACAACATACAATTATAATTCCACAAGAATTCCATATGCATATCCAAGCATGTACATATGCACAAATGAACATCCATATGAGCCAAGCATTCACTATCAGAATGCCTACTAATGCATATGCATTCTAACTTCATTGTATGCATCATGCACTCTAGTGCATTTCTATTTCAATTCACTTATTTATTTATTTATGTTGTAATTGGTTGTCCTTGAATTTATTCATATCCTTACTACCTTCTGTGCTCCCAATCTGCTCATCTGCACTAATGTTCCTTGGTCTAAACACTTTCCAACCAAGTTCCACTTGGCCATTCTGCAATGCAACCAATGTGTTCTATTTCCAGTAGCTGCTCTTCGGTAGACATATCCAAAATTTACCTTTATGAAGAATTCCAACACCTTGGAATGAGGCATCTCACAACATTCAATCACTCTACTATCAAAATATCATGGAATCAACTTAACTGTAATTATTCCACATCCCTAATATTACTTCTAGTTTTCCATTGGATTTCCCAATTTTGAGAAATAGTTATCTTCACTTCATTTAACAATTCCCTATGAAGCCATACTTTTCCCACTCAATACCATTCTCAATGGAAGTCTATTTTCATTCAATGGTACTTTTCAAGTGAAAGAACCTTCATTATTCTATCCTCGATTTATCTACATTGGTATCATGCTTCCACTGTGAAATCTAATATTAGAAGTGGCTTTCTTTCTCTGAGTACTTTTAACCACGGTTGCAACTAAGTCATAGTGATGCAGGAGCATCACTCTACGTCATCACACATCGGCCAAGTGAGGCACATCAACGCACATTCGATGAAGGAAGAGAGGTGCAACCCTCATTTCAAATTTTGAATTTTAATATAATTAAATGATTGTAAGGATGTTAGATCCATGAGGCCATGCATATACACAAGATTTAGATGTAGATAGACTTAATGGTTGTAAGGCTGGATCTAGATCCGATCTAGACTAGACAACCATTAATTTTAAATTCAATGTAATTGAATAGAGTAGGTAGCTTGGAGGGAAGAGCTCGAAGAGCACCCTCATGTAAAATATCTTGGATCTTATTTTGAATTAGAAAAAGGTAGAAAGAGTTAGAGGAGAGAGAAGAGTAAAGGAGCTGAGACTCTGTCAAAGTTTGAGCTCAGGAACACCTTGTAAAGGAGGCATTTGATATTAATACAAACCAGAGCAGTTTTTCCTGCATATTGTCTGTGTTGTGTGAATGTCTATGTGTGTTCTATTTATGATATGAATGTATGTTGTTGATGTGTGTTTACAGGGACAGATAGGTTTTGATATCTGTAGAGCTCTTTGATTTTAGGTTGGATTTCTTTGAGGCTTCATGCCAAGAGGGAGTGACAGAGCACTACGGGTTCTGATAGTCAATGCTTAGAGAGCACTTCCAATTCTGAAGAATTTGGACAAGGACGTGCTAGGAGGGCACACCAACTAAAATCATTGACTCAAAGGAAGACCTCAAGGTTTTTTAACATCTTGGAGGTAACACTATGTAGAGGAAGACACAATGGAAGACAAAATCACTGTGGGATTCTGCAAAAACTCTGCTAGGTGGGCATTGAGTAGATGCACGGGTTGCATTGAGGAGGAACACCATTGCGAGTTTAAGAAGAAAACAGAGTCACTAAGAGAACTCTGGGGAAACTCTGCCAGGAGGGGATTGAGTCAGTGTGCAGATAGAGCATAGAAGGAAAAACTCTTTTGAGTTCTGGAATAGAAGAAGAGTCCAAGGAAGGATCTTCACAAGGTTTTTGAACACCCTGCAAACTCAGCAAGAAGTTGCTTGAGCAAGAGAGTGTCAGGAGGGCATTAGATTCTCCATCTGAGGGAGAAGGAAAAAGAGTAAATCCCTTAGAGGTCGAAGCTACAGGAAAATATCAGAAGAGATATCTCCTTTGTGCATGCAAAGACTCTGCAAGGAGCGCAGAAGTCGAAGAATCCTTTGAGGATCCAAGGAGAAAATCTTAGGAGGGACAGTGTCTTTGAGAACGCAGGCGAGACCCAATGGTGTAGAGCTCATAGAGGAAAATCAAAGTTTGAGGCCTTTAGCCTTTGGAAAATCTTCCAAAGTTTGGGAGGAAAGCATAAGCTCAAGGGGAGAGCACAGTTGTCGTCGGGTCAGGCCGAAGGGAAGATCTGGACCATTGAAGTTTTCATGTTCAGATAGCAGCAGGAGAGCACACAAGAGAAGAGAATATCTAAACCGTCGGATCTTTCTCAAACATATGATATCCGTTGGATCTATTGAAAGAAGCATGATGTTTAATCCTCATGCGTAGTGCAGAGAAATCCAAAAAAGTTACAACAGGGTAGAGGTATTGGGATTTCAGACTTCGGGAATTCATAGGTTCAGAGGAAAAAGGACTGGAGATCAGGACTCACACATCCTGAAGTCCTGAAGGTATCTGAGCCATCCATATAAGAAGGATAGGTGTCGTGAGATCCTTTCATATTAGGGATTTGGACATTGGGAAGCAGAGAAGGGAGTCTTACAGCTTCGCTACTGGCGAAGTCCTTAAACGATCTAGACCATCCATCTGTAGAGGACACATGGAGGAGATCGAGGAGTCCACTAGGATTTTGGATACTGGGAAGTCAAAGGCTCAAGGAATTGGTTCAGTGGGAATCACGAAGTTTCGAAACATGAAACTTCGAAAAGAGTTCAGAGGAATAGCCATAGACCAGCCATTTCAGCACATCGGTATTTCGAATACCAGGAACTCGAAGGAGCAAAGGTCTTGCAATAGGGGTCATGAAATTTTGAAACAAGATAACTCGAAAATGATGAAGGAATAACGATGGGCCATGAAATAGAGTAACGGGTTTTTCGGCATACCGGAGATCAGGATTTTGGAAGTCCCAAGGACAAGGAATCCGGGCCTTCGGGAATGAAAACCCTAAAGTTGCGAAATATGACATAAAGGAGAGGGAGGTTGCAGTCACATCAGGTATCAGAATTTTGAGGAACCTATAGCCAGTAAGTTGGATACTTGACATCGGAGGTCCCGAAATCGCAAAACACGAAGAGGCGAGGAAAAGTAATCCTTGGAGGAGAAAGCTGGGATCGACATTTCAGGAATCCCGAAGACTAAGAGTCAGGGGCTCATGGAGTCAAAATTTTCAAAGAAGACTGCGGTCATATGAAGAGTGGTCACATGGACCAAAGATATGGCCTGGGGGGATAATCGTCGTTGAGTTCTATTTCGACATTTCATCATTTCAGGGATCGGCGGATCGAGAAGGCAGAGGTTCTCGACATCAGGACTCAGGAAGTCCTGAAACCCAAATTTACTTTGCGGGAAAAGATCGCGGTCTTGTTTGAAGGCCGTGTGGAGGTGAAGGACCTGTGGATCAAAGATTTGAGGTTCCAGTAGGGAATCAAAGGAGCCTCTTCGGCTTGAGGAGGTTTTTGAACGATCCTTAGACCGGGAAGTCGCACAGAACCTGCGGAGGCAGGGGGCGTCGACGTCATTTGTGGTATCATAGCTTGACTCTGTTTGTATATTTTAGGCAGAGGGAGGAGGAAGGAAAAACTCTAGTACCCATCAGTTTGGTATCATAGGCAGCTTGCATAGAAAAGCAGAGGAAGGTAGAGTATTGGAACTCTGTGGTTATTGTTTATAGGTATGCAGCAGTCAGGAAGACAGTTGAAGGGCTGTATGAGAAAGATGGAAGCACTCAGAGTTGCAGAGTAACAGCAGTAGGTTTTCCAAGAGGGAAGACAAGAATAGGAATATGGCTACTGAAGTCCATGGATGCGGTGGAAAGAAGAACCACCAACAGTAAGAGAACACTACAAGGGATAAAGAACTTGTCGAGATCAGGGTGAGGATGGATGAACTTGCACTACAGGTGCAACAAGATACAAGGTCATGATGGGTGTATGAATGGCCCATCAGGATGAATTTTAAATGTCCAGTAAGGGCATTGATGGCCAAAAGACAACAGAGGTTGTTGAGAAGGTAGTTGAGGCATGCTGAAACCCTCAACAGACCAAAGGAGAAAATGGTTCAGGTGTGTGAACCAGAGGACGGGAGAAACCTCAGTAGTGAGGATGGCATGGGATCAGCTGAAGATCTCAAGGACTGCCAAGAGGGCAGAGCAGAATTTCCCAATTTCCAAGAGGGCAATGAGACGAGATCACTGCGGGATGTCACGGACTGTCAAGAGGACAGAAGGGGAATTTCATATTTCCAGGAGGGAAATAAGACGAGATCACTGTGGGATCTCATAGACTGCCAGGAGGGCAACAGGAAAATCCCAATTTTCCAGGTGGGCATGGGAACTGAAATGAGGCTATGTGAAAGTATCATGAACTCGGAGGTGAGTTCATATTAGCAAGGGATGCTGGTAAGTGGAGATTCATGTGGTTTGTAGATCATGTGAATGAATATGATGACAAGTTAAAAACTTTCACCATCCAGGAGGAGGATCGGAGGAATCTTCTAATGGTTGGAGGTATTCAGATATTCCTACCAGGAAGCCCATTTGAGGCGAGGATTTGTGTTGTTGATGAAGGAGAAACAACAGAAGAAGGAAAACCAGATGCAACTGTTAAAGGATAAGTGGAGCAGATGTTAGAGGCTTCCCAAGAAGAGGAAAATGAGCATCCCGAGGAATGGCTCAACAGTTTCAGCCAGGGAGTTGAGAAGACTGCAGCACAGAAGCTGACAGCGGAAAAATAGCAGGCAGATAGATTGATCACTCCATGGGAGATGGAGTTGGAAATATTGGAGGATTGGTTGAACAATCTAGAGCCAGGGAGTGATTTACATCAACAGATGTTGGTAGAAGAGCATTCTGAGGAATTTCTCAGAGATTTCAGCCAGGGAACTGAACGAGTGATGAACACTACAGTACTGAGGTATGCAACAGAAGACGAAAGATAATTACAAGATGAAGAATAGTTGGAAGAAGCTAGAAACACACCAGCAAAGGAAATGGTAGTAGCAGCACTGTCAGATGAAGAGGAAGTTGAGCAGAAGTTCAGTGAGAAGACTGTAGAGATGAAATCTGCAACAGGGTGGAAATTCAAGGCCACAAGAGATGAAGAAGATGGCATGGTAGATCATGGTGATCTGCCCATTTGCAGAAAGAAAATGTAGTTGAGGAGACTGCATGGACAGAGCCAGCCATTGCAATAGCTAGACAAAGTGGTAGAAGACATCAGAAGGATGATGTTGATATCAACAGAGATTGCCAGCAAGGAAAGACTGGGTAGAAAAGTAGCAGCAGAGTAGCGGAAGCAACAACAGCAGAGAAATGGAGCAGATGAACAACTCCAAAAAATTGTTTGGGATCCAAGAGGATTTCAATAGCCGAGAAGGGAATCTCATGAGTAGGAGCTCATGATTTTTGCAGCTGAGGAGTATGATGCAGGAGCATCACTCCACATCATCATGCGTTGGCCAAGCGAGGCACATCAGTGCACATTCGATGAAGGAAGAGAGGCACAACCCTCATTTCAAATTTTGAATTTGAATATAATTAAATGCTTGTAAGGTTGTTAGAGCCATGAGGCCTTGCATATATGCAAGATTTAGATGTAGATAGCCTTAATGGTTCTAAGGCTGGATCTAGATCCGATCTGGACTAGACAGCCATTAATTGTAAATTCAATGTAATTGAATAGAGTAGGTAGATTGGAGGGAAGATCTCGAAGATCCCCCTCATGGAAAAGATCTTGGATCTTATTTTGAATTAGAAAAAGGTAGCAAGAGTTAGAGGAGAGAGTAGAGAGAAGGAGTCGAGACTCTATCAAAGTTTGAGCTTAGAAACACCTTGTAAAGGAGGCATTTGATATTAATACAAACCAGAGCATTTTTTCCTGCATATTGTTTGTGTTGTGTGAATGTCTATGTGTGTTCTATTTATGATGTGAATGTATGTTGTAGATGTGTGTTTACAGGGACAGATAGGTTCTCCTATCTATAGATCTCTTTGATTTCAGGTTGGATTTCTTTGAGGCTTCATGCCAAGAGGGAGTGATAGAACACTACGGGTTCTGATAGTCAGTGCTTGGAGAGCACTTCCAATTCTGCGTAATTTGGACAAGGACATGCTAGGAGGGCACACCAACTAAAATAATTGAATAAGAGGAAGACCTCAAGGTTGTTGAACATCTTGGAGGTAAGACTGTGTAGAGGAAAACAAAGTGGAAGACAGAATCATTGCGGGATTCTGCAAAAACTCTGCCAGGTGGGCATTGAGTAGATGCACGGGTTACATTAAGGAGGAACTCCATTGTGAGTTCAAGAAGAAAACGAATTCACTGAGAGAACTTTGGGGAAACTCTTCCAGGAGGTCATTGAGTCAGTGTGTAGATAGAGCATAGAAGGAAAGAACTCTTTTGAGTTCTGGAATAGAAGAAGAGTCCAAGAAAGGATCTTCATAGGGTTGTTGAACACCCTGCAGACTCAACAAGAAGTTGCTTGAGAAAGAGAGTGTCAGGAGGGAATTAGATTCTCCATCTGAGGGAGAAGGAAAAAGGGTAAATCCCTTAGAGGTCGAAGCTACAGGAAAATCTCAGAAGAGATAGCACCTTCGTGCGTGCAAAGACTCTGCAATGAGCACAAAAGTTGAAGAATCCTTTGAGGATCCAAGGATAAAAGCTTAGGAGGGACAGTGTCTTTGAGAACGCAGGTGAAACCCAATGGTGTAGAGCTCACAAAGGAAAAGCAAAGGTCAAGACCTTTAGCCTTTGGAAAATCTTCCAAATTTTGGGAAGAAAGCGTAAGCTCAAGGAGAGAGCACAAATGTCGTCGAGTCATGCCGAAGGGAAGATCTAGACCATTGAAGTTTTCACATTCAGATAGGAGCAGGAGAGCACACAGGAGAAGAGAAGATATAGACTGTTGGATCTTGCTCAGATAGACGATAGTCGTTGGATCTATTGAAAGAAGCACAAGGTTTTATCCTCGTGTGCAGAGAAGAGAAATCCGGAAAAGTCCCGACAGGGTAGAGGTATCAAGATTTTGGACTTCAAGAATTTGGAGGTTTAGAGGATGAAGGACTTAAGATCAGGACTCATGGGTCTCGAAGTCCCGAAGGTATCTGAGTCATCCATCTAAGAAGGACAGGTGTCATGAGATCCTTTCATATCAGGGATTCGGACATTAGGAATCAGAGAAGGGATTCTTTCAGCTTTGCTACTGGTGAAGTCCCGAAATGATCTGGACCATCCATCTGTGGAGGACACGTAGAGGAGATCGGGGAGTCCACTGGGATTTCAGATACCAGGAGGTCGAAGGGTCAAGGAATTGGTCCAGCAGGAATCACAAAGTCCCAAAATGTGAAACTCCGAAAAGCGTTCGGAGTAATAGCCATAGACTAGCCATTTCGGCACATCAGTATTTCAGATACCGAGAACTCGAAGGAACAGAGGTCTTGCAATAGGGGTCACAAAATCCTGAAATAAGATAACCCGAAAACGTTGAAGGAATAGCGACGGGCCACGAAATAGAGTAACGGGTTTTTTGGCATACCAAAGATCGGGATTTCAGAAGTCCGACAAGGAATCTGGGCCTTCAGGAATGAAAACCCTGAAGTTGTGAAATATGACATAAAGGAGAGTGAGGTTGCAGTCACACCGAGTATTGTGATTTCAGAAATCGACATTTTGGGGATCCTATAGCCAGGAAGTGGGATACTTGACATCAGAGGTCCCAAAATCATGAAACACGAAGAGGTGGGGATAAGTAATCCTTGGAGGAGAAAGCCAGGATCGACATTTCAGAATACCGGGATTAGACATTTCGAGAATCCCCAAGACTAAGATTCGGGGGCTCATGGAGTCGAAAGTTTCGAAGAAGACTGCAGTCATATGAAGAGTGGTCACATGGACCAAATATATGGCCTAGGGGGCTAATTTTCGCTGAGTTCTATTTCGGCATTTCGACATTTCAAGGATCGGGGGATCGAGAAGGTAGAGGTTCTCGACATCAGGACTCATGAAGTCATGAAACCCGAATTTACTTTGCGGGAAAAGATCATGGTCATGTTTGAAGGCCGTGTGGAGGTGAAGGACCTGTGGATCAAAGATTTGAGGTTCCAGTAGGGAATCAAAGGAGCCTCTTTGGCTCAAGGAGGTTTTTGAATGATCCTTAGACCAGGAGGTCACGCAGAACCTGCGAAGGCAGGGGGCATCGGCGTGACATAGCTGGAAAATCATTCCCAGGAACTCTTGTTCTTGGCACATAAAGATATGATTCACACCTCACCTCCTAATCTCCTTGTTCTCTTTCACATCAAGCTTGTAGCTATATACACATCTCCACCTTTTAGGGTATGGAGTCTTACTTTTCCTTTATATTCCCATTAATGGAATTATTCACCCATTAGCTTCATGTCCTATGTGAGGATTCTTGTTGTTGTGTCTACAATTCATTCATATTTTATAGCAATTGGTTGTTATAGCAAGATTTTCCTCACCCTATGCAAATTTTCTCAGAACACCTTTTTCCATTTCCCTATGCAGACTTGAACTAGTCCCTTTTTGTAGTTCCCAGAGCTAAAAAAAATATTTTTCCACATATATGCACCCTAACTATTTTACAACATGTGTATACACAGGTTGCACCATTACAGCCCATGCACATCAGTTTTTGTGCCCAAAATTAAAAATGGTGTCGGGTTTCCATGTCACATCATGGGATCCATGATCCTTGACCTTCCATATAATGGAAACTTTCTGACTCAGCCCTTCAGTTCCATTTGAATGCTATAATGGGTCATATCCAAGCTATGGAAAAAAGGAGAATAATTCAACTTTGAGAGAAAAGTTACTGTGGAAAAATTATTCACTTCATATTGAGTCTGCATC
>JZKD02S2360640.1:10620-21501 GCA_000966675.3 Picea glauca | reverse complement strand
CATAAGGTTGAAATCAACAGAGACGTAACTTTTGATGAAAGGATTGCATTCAATAAATCTATAGAAAACTCCATAGACTCCAACAAAGAAGAGGAACATGAAGACACCAAAGAAGATAGCACATGTTCTCCAGAACATCTCAGTGAAGAACCAAAACCACCACATGTTCATGTGGAACCAATTATTGCACTTAAGACTAGAAATAGACCAACATGGCTTGAATCCACCTTGCAGGAAGCAAAAAATCATAAAGCTCCCAGTGACACCTTCAGACAAAGCAAGAAACCCAAAAGTTTCTTTAGTTATGCAACACTCATGAAAAGTATTATTAATTCGTAACCTTCCACCTTTGAGGAAGCAATAAAGCATAAAGAATGCAAGGAGGCCATGATGGAGGAATACCAATCTATTATGAAAAATGATGTATGGGAAGTTGTGCCTAGACCTAAAGAGAAGTTTGTAGAGTGGGTTTATAAGATAAAGCATGTTATAGATGGAAGTATTGACAAATAAAAGGCGAGATGTGTGGCTAGAGGATTCTCTTAGTATGAGGGAGAATATTATGATGATACGTTTGCTCTGGTTTCCAGATATACATCTATTAGAGCCATCATATCTCTAGCAGAATCAGTGGGTTGGAGCTTACATTAGATGGATGTAAAGACTACCTTTCTCAATGGAGTGATTGAGGAGTAATTTTACATAGAGAAACCTCAAGGTTTTGAGGTACACCCAAGAGAAACCCATGTATGCAGATTGAAGAAGGCCTTGTATGGACTCAAGCAAGCTCTAAGAGCTTGGTATGCACGTATTGATAACTATTTGACGAGACTTGGATTTTCCAAGAGTCAGGTTGATCCAAATCTCTATTACAAAGTTGTAATAATGCACCTGTGATTCTATTGTTATATGTTGATGATTTTTTTCTAATAGGTGCAGAGCCTCTCATTATTTAGTTTAAGAAGGATCTAGCCACTGAATTTGATATGAAGGATCTTGGTCTCATGAACTACTACTTGGGATTAGAAGTATGGCAGAAGGGTGAAGTCTTCCTAGGAAAAGGGAAGTATGTTGTAAAAATAATTCAGAAGTTTGGGACGATGGATTGCAAATCTGTTACACCTCAAAATTACTCACTTTGATAGTGTCACAAGTGTCGACATTACGAGTGTTGTAAGTGTCGCATCTTGTCTGCAAGTGTCGCATCTTGACTATAAGTGTTGTAAGTGTCAAAAACATCATACTGCCATCCTGCATATGTCGTGCCTCTAACAACATCATGAAGACACTTAATACACCTCAAAGGTTAGTTTGGAAGAAGAGAAATCACTTGATAGGAAGTACATGCCTTTTGACATTGAGAAAACCACAAAAAAATGGATTTTGGAGAGGAGTGCTCCCCTACCCATTGTCAGGGAGTGCTGGTGCTCCCTGAGCCTCTTTGGGGGAATGCTTGAACGCCCTGTGCACCCTTATGGGGGAGCGCTACCCTCTTTTTACCAAATTCTGGGTTTGTTGAGGCAAATAAGGGAAGAATCCCTCAATTCCTGAAGGTAGTTGGATTCAAATATATTGTCAAGGCATGATCTTAGGAGAGATCCTCAACTGAAGGAGAGTATTCCTCAACTTATCCCAAAGATCTCTCAAGTGGTTGGACCTCTCCAAGGTTATATAAGGAGGCATTATCATGGTGAAATGCACAATGGAGATTGAGAATTACATCAAACTTATGATCTCATGAGTGAGATTCCATAAAAGCAATCAATGGAGATTACTTAAGCAAAGGGGTTGGACAAGGAGAACTGGAAGAGGCTGTTGCACCTTCATTCAAAGGATTGTAAGTACTTTTACTTATTCTCATTAATATAATCAATGCTTGGCTTGTTTCTTTCAAAATTGTGCTTGTTCCATATGAATTTATCTGTAGTAGATGGATCTATGATTGAGCTAATATCAACAGAGTAGTAAGTCCATTGTATCTTTGTTTGTCTTACAAGATCTATCAAGGAGCTTAGGATCGAAGCTCAGCCAGGACTTTGCAAGGACAAGCATCGTTCATAAGGTACATATCTTTCTCCTTCTCTTTCATTCATTAGCTTGATTAGATTTAAAAGGAAGTCAATGTCCATGTTAAGCACTTTTTGTCTTGGCCTTAGGAGTCTAGAGACCAAGAGGGAATCCACTTGTCCGCAGGGGGATTCACCTACAATAGAAATTGATGACTCCACTGGGGATAAGGAGGTCTGATTTTTGTTTCCATTACTAGATCTTGTTTTGGCCCTTTTCCCACTGATTTTATCTTCTCCACATTGTCTTTTTTATTCTTATATTTGTTTGATTGCCTCATTATGTCATCAGGATCACCCTGATTGACTGAATTTCCTTGATTTTTTGAGTTTTTGGGCATTTTATGAGATTTTTTAGTAGAGCGCTCCCCTTCCCTTGCTAGAAGAGTACCAACACTCCCTAGTGGCCTTACACAGAGTGTTGGAGTGCTCTGGTACCCCTTACACCAAAGCACTATCCCATTTTTAGTGAAAAACCCTCTAGTTTTTCAATTTCTAGGTTCAGTTTTTGCCTTTTGCATTTGCTCAGGGTCTCATACTCTTAGTCCATCTTGGTATTGGCATTCAATACCCTATTTTCTAAGGATTCATCCTCTTTTGTTTGGAATTTTTGACATTTGTTCTTACTTTGGAATAACTCTTTGTCCTTCACGGTTTGGAGTCAATTTGTCATTTTCTTCTCGTTTATCTGAGTGAGTGAAAACTTTGTAAGGAGTTTCAAAGATCCTTTGTACTTTTCTTTATGATCTTTGAGTCATATTTTCCAAGCTCTTTCTCCTTCCTTTTGAGTTTTTGGTTTTATGTTTCTTGTTTGATCATAACAAGGGTGTCTTTTGGTTTATGTGAAGTTTCCTTCTAGGTTGCTTAAATCTCACAACTCTTGAAGTCTGATTAGCATAGGAAGATTTACATCTACTGGTTATCAGTCACATATAAACATTTTAGCATTGCATTGGATTCCTTATTGAGGACTATTGCATGAGGTCATTGCATCTTAGTGTTTGACAGTGAAAAGGAAAATCCTTTTCCTTCCCTTAATTAGACATTCATTGAAAGAAAAGATTGCTTATCATTTCGTATGCATGTTTTGGGAACTGAGTCATAATATCATCAATTTTCACTCTCATATGCCTCTGAGTAAACAACAGCCACTAAAATAAACCCTTAACTAAAATTTATTAGAAGTTTTACATCTCTGTTAGCAAACCTACATTAGTTTAAGGTGTAGGGCTTTGGAATAGGTTGAAAGGATAATTTTCCAAAGCTATCAAACAAACTTAGCATCTTGCGATAGGGAGAGAAAATCCAATTGTCATATAGGATTTCTGGGATCCCCCTCTCACATAGGGGTTACACATGAGGTCACATTCGGGTGAGTTATGAAGATTATCCTTCTGTGGTTCAACTGTTTGTAGTGGTCGGATCGTATATTGGGGGTCACTTGAGGATATACCCACAATTGTGTGTGGGAGCCTCTCGAGTTGATTTCGGACTTATTATCCTGCCCATATGTTCGGATCGAACTGTCGACTATACCTTCCCAGGGGCTTACTATGAATTGGTGACCTTAGTAGCCATAATATTTAGGGTCTAACACAAGGTGACGGTGAAGGGAAGTCTCACTGTACCTGGAACAAACGTTGTTCAAACTCACTCGGGCTCCTTGGAGGGTAAATCCACAATTACTGCGTGGAAGCTTGCACCAAGGTGTAAGTCCGTTAAGTAGGTCACCAACATAACTGATCCACCCGCTCTATCCCTGCCCCTTCCTATTTTGATCTCACGACATTGGATTTCATCACCAACTAGTGGTTTCATTGTGGGAAGTTTTTGTTTGATTGTTTGCTTCTCAGATTCATAGCATGTGTTGGTTGTGTTACTTAGTGGACCTTATACATTTCCTTCTTTTGGAAACTTTGGTCCTTCGTACATTGCCACACTAAGTCTTCCGGGACTCACCATCGGATTACCAATTTGGTTGTTTCACACTCCGGCGATCTCGAATCCTCCCAGTGCTTCAACTACACCTAATACCTTAGATGTCAGTACACCACCCACACATCAACCTCATGTCGAATTTTTTCCTTCTTCACCCATTAAGTCTCCTTCCCTTTCTCTTTCTTCTCCTAGTGAAAGCTCTAAAGCAAGTAGCCAGGTTGATTAGAAGAAGAAGAAAAAGAAGAAGAAGAAGAAGAAGAGCCCGAAAAGGACCAAGGCCCCAACAACATCAGATGTTGGATCCAAGAAACCAGTTATTGTTAATAGTACTGGGAGTGTTGATGAGGTCAACAAGATTAAAATGAAGAATCCGAAACCCAAATTCCCTTGCATTCTTTGTAAGGATGACCACTTTATGAGGAATTGCTATGGTATTACCAAGGTATTAGAAATGTGGTCCTCCATGTCATCGGCCTCTATCGGTCATGTTGATGATACCCCATCAACTAGTGATGTTAAGGTTGGTAGGAATAAGACAACTGTCAAATTCCCTTGCATGTTATGCAAAGGTGATCATTATTTTCACCTTTGTCCTTGTATGGACGAGGCTTCTTCTCTTTTGGAAAAACTTCAACTTCCAAAAGGTTATCGTAAGCTTTCTCCCAACCCATTGTTAGTTGATGGACTGATCAATCTGGTTCCATCCTCGGTCAATCCGGTTGATCAGGTGGTCAATCTAGTTTCATTCTTGGTTGAACCACTCACCAAAGTAGTTGATCTAGTTCCATCATCAATCAACCCTACTCTTCATCAAAAGAGTGTAACCCAAGTAGTCGATCCATTTTCATCCTTGGTCGACCCCACTCTCCCATTAGAGAGTGACACCAAAGCGGTCGATCCGTTTCCACCTGTCGACCCCATTCTCCCCTTGGAGAATGAAACCCATGTGGTTGATTCGGTTCTATCATCGGTTGATCCCACTCCTCCTTTGATGAGTGCCAAAGTGGTTGATCCAGTCCCTTCCTCGGTCAGTCCCACCCTTCCTCTGAAGAGTGCCTATGTGGTCAATTTGATCCCATCATCGGTCGATCCTACTCTCCCTCTAGAGAATAAACTTGATACTGCCCACATTTTTCTCATTGATACAGAATCTACCGTGCTGAGGGGCATTCCTCATTCTCATGTGAAACCCCCTCTAAGTAATGAGGCCATCCTTTTTGATTGGGGTGTGCTAACAGGACCTCGTCTTCCCTCTCACATTCCTTTCCAGATTACAACACAGGTTTGTAGTTGGGATGTTCCTCAAACGCTGATAGATGAAGGTGCGTCCGTTAGTATTTTGTCCTTTGTTGCTTGGCACGCTTTGGGTTTTCCTCATCTTGTGCCAATTACACATAATCTATTAGCTTTTAATAGAAGAACTAGTCAACCTTTAGGGACCCTTCCTTAGTTTCCAGTAACTTTGGGAGGAAAAACTGTGTTTATTGATGTCATGGTAGTCCGAGACCCCTTGGGTTTCACTTTACTCCTTGGGAGGGATTATCTCTATTCCATGAAAGCTATTGTGTCCACTCTTTTTCATGTGATATATTTCCCTCACAATGGAAGAATTGTGATTATTAATCAACTTTCCTTCATCGGTCTTGACTGGATTACCTCCCTGAATGGTTCATATATGACGACAGTATCGCCCCCGCCACATGTCAATTATGTGGCATTGTCTCCCATGCCTTCAAATTCCGATGATTTGGATCCAGTAGTTGACATGGTGATCTCTTTGGTAGGGTTATTGGAGCCTAATCTCCTTACCCCTGTCACGGCCCTCGAAATGTGTTCCTTCCAGAGTGACTTTATTCCATCCAGTGAAGATCTCTTGGAAGCCATGATCGAGTTTTGTCCCTTGACATGGTGTCCTTCCAGAGCATTATTCTCTTGGAAGCCATGATTAAGAAGAGTCCACGAGCATAGTTTTCCTCTATGTGGCAAGCTCATTAAAAAATGAAACAGAGGCTATGAGAACAATTTTTCTTCTCTGTGGCAAGCTCGTTAAACAATGAAACAGAGGTCACGAGCATAGTTTCTCTTCTATGTAGAAAGCTCGTTAAAAAATGAAATAGAGGTTACGAGCACACTTTCTCTTCTCTGTGGAAATCTCATTAAAAAATGAAACAGAGGCCTTGAACATAGTCTTCCTCTCTGTAGCAAGCTCGTTAAAAAATGGAACATAAGCCTTGAGCATAGTTTTCCTCTCTGTAGCAAGCTTGTTAAAAAATGAAACAACAATTTGGGGATTGAACCCCAAGCCCTGAGCATAGTTCTTTTCCTGTGTAAAGCTCATTAAAAAATGAAATAGTCACCTCTCCTATCAATTCGAGCCTTTCGCCAGATCTCGTAGATGTCGAGTCGAGTCTTTCGTTAGCTCTCGTATTCGAACCTTCATTTCATCCACCTGTATCTTCTTTCTCCATCTAGTAGAGAAATTGGTGACAACCTCAACGTCAGTGAATGAATTGAAGTTTGGAGGGCATGTTTCTAGCCTTTGATGATAATTCTAGAGTTAAGCCACTAGATTTCAAGCTAGGGGCATACCGAGCTTAGTCTTTGTTCTTTCTCGTGCTTGAAAAAACATGAGAATGTAACCGAATAGACTTTTATCACTTTTTCAGACTCGCATGGATATATGAAAAAGGAACCCTTTGGAGTCGTCTTTCATCTCTTTTCAGACTCTCTAAACATGAAACGATTGCTGAGTGATCTTGCTTCCTTTCCCACTCATTAAAAGCTTTGAAAGGGCGTCTTTCGAGTGATAATTTATCTCTTTTTTGGCCTCACAAGACTTACATTACAAAAAAGGACAACATTGGAGTCATCTTTAAGTCATTTTCAGACTCTCTAAATATGAAAAAAAACCGATTTTACCTTCTTTGGACTCGTTAAACGATCATACATTGAAGGGTTCATGTGAGACCGAACCCTTACTTCTTCCAATTCGTTAAACAAAGGAAGAGGGACTTACCGAAGGTGAGTCATATCGAGCACGTGTTACCCTCCTTGAGCTCATTAAATTAAAAAGAGGTACTCGTCTATCTGGATGGGGGAAAAACTAAAAGAAGCAGGCCAAGCAATTTTTGAGAACACTACCAGTAACTCTTACAGTCGCCCTTGAACATGGCATTTTGTCTTTGCATGCATTTTAATCCGCTGAACCTCTGTACTGTTGGACAAATGAGAGGGGGGGTGAATCATTTGTTACCATTCTTAAACAATTATGCTTATTTTAAACTCCTTACACAACATTTAATGACAGTCACAATAATGCAGGGAAGTAAGAAATAGAAAATTCAGCATCAGTCACACATATGAGATACACAGAGACAGATATTTCTTGAGGAAACCCATACAGGGTAAAAACCTCTTCTTCTTTATATGATAAGAAATCTTTACATTCTTCACATTATCGTACAAATGAGCAGCAACTCATAATGAGGATACAACCTCTGTTTTGCAAGCAACAGCTTGCTGAGAGCACCAACTCTCTGTTTTCTCTAGCACCTACTAGAAGGAAGCACCAACTCCCTAGTTTCTCTAGAACCCACTAGAAGGAAGCACCAACTCCCTAAGTGTTCCATCACCAATTGGATGGAAGCACCAACTTCCATTCACATAGGCACCAACCTGTATAACAGAGAACAACAGTTCTCCCTTGCACCACCCTGCCACCCTGGTTTCTTTGGCTGCAACCAAATGGAAGCTACAACTCCCTATGTTCAAGCACCCACTTGAACTTCTGAGGACAACAGTCCTCCCTAGAACCTCCCTTCCACCCTGAAATATAAATCTTTGCTATTAAGACTTATTACAGTGATATAAAGTTCTTCAATGGCTTACCGATCTCATCACTATTTTGCTCCACTACGCTTCTCTGTTTGCATTAGTGTCTTCTGCACACCCCTTGTGCTTTCTGTTCTTTTGCCTCTTATGCTCTCTGCGCCATGTCCCTTCAATGCACCATTCGTCTTCTCCGTGTTTCTGCTGGTGCACACTCCTCCTCCTACACTCCTTGATCACCCTCAACAACCACAACCCTCATCTCTTCTTTGTTCTGCATACTTATAGTCTCTGTGCTCCTTGTGCATGCTCTCTAGCCATGCTTCTTCATGCTCTCTCTATGTTGAGTGCTCTGCCTGATCATCATGGCAACTCTTCAGCTTCTCTGGAAGTTAAACCCATGTGTCCATCATCACTGGGTGTTATGTTGAGATTCCTTAGCCTGTCTGGCAGTTGAGACTCTTCGTCTTCTCTATCAAAGTCGAGTTGATCCTCTCTATTGCAGTTACAGGCTTCAACCCTCTTCCATATATCAATAACCTCTAAGAATAGTCTTCATTCCACTAGAAGATGCCTTGAGCCTCTTCATCTTCTCTGGAGATCACACTCAGGCCTGTTTCATTCCTCTGGCAGAAGCCATCAGTTGTTTCTAGCAGTTACACTCTAAAGTGCAATAGTATCCCTCCGATCATATTTAAGTTCACATGTACCGTTGGATGGAGTTCGTAGGGTTGTGCATTTAATTCATCATTTTGCATTTCGGCATTTTAGGATTCTTGTGGTTGAGGTTTCTTTGCGCTTCACGTACTGATCCCCGAAACTTCGAAATTGAGCTTGGTTGCACTAGCTCCTTCCTCCATCTTCCATCGATGTCACCAATGGCTATGACCACAGGCTGAGCCAAAACGTGTTTCGCATTTCAGCATTTCGACAATCCTATTGTGAGGCATCTCAAATCTCCAAGTCGCGATCTCTGAAACTCCAAAAAAGGAGCTTAGCTGGACTAGCTTCGATCATTTCGACATTTCGTATTTCAACATTTCTCATTTCAGCATTTCACGATTTCACATATCGCGAGTTCGAGAGGTTAGGGAACCTCGTTCCTCGACTTTCTAGTCATCAAAATGACGATCTATCGCCACGTGTCCTATGGACCTAACGGTCCAAATCTTGTCGTGATTTTGACACTTCACAGGCCTTCATCATGTCTGATCAACGGTCCAGATCAATCCTCAATTCGATGGCTAGGTTTATTTTGCGATTTCACATATTACTTCTTCAAAGGTTATAATTCCTTTGTTCTTTGATTTTCCGGGCTTTGAAAGTTCGGTATCCAAAACTTCTAAATGGAGTCGTACCAACATATTTCAGCGTTTCGCATTTCGCCGCTTCGGGAATCCTGTTGCGAGGGTCCTTGACATCTCCAACTCCTGGTCTGCAAAATCCTAGTATCCGAAACTCTAAAATGGAGTCATACCAAGATATTTCAGCATTTCACATTTTTCCACTTCGGGACTTTTATCATGAGGGTCCTTGACATCTCCAACTCCTGGTATCCGAAATCCCAGTCGAAGTGTCTGTTTTGGGTTTTTAGGGTTTTGCATTTCATGATTTTGGGACTCCTATGGTGAAGTGTTTCGACACTTCAACTCCCGGTTTCCGAAACTGTCTCCTACTTTCAGGATTTTGGCATTTTGCATTTCACGATTCCGGGACTCCTGTGGTGAAGTGTTTTGACACTTCCACCTCCTGGTATCCGAAACTCCAAAATGAAGTCGGATCAATTTGTCCTTGATCTTCCTTGCCTACCTGTTTTCCCTCAAATGATCAATCACACTCTTGCACTCTACGTGCACCTCTGCACTTATCCTCCTGAGCTTGCGTAGTCCCTGTTTTTCCATCACTGCATACTCTGATCTTGCCATCAATGACAAGCACACATGTCTGTAAACATTCCAACAATCTCCCCCCTTTGGCATTGATGGCAAACATGAATGAGTGCGCTAAACTGTTTGGACCTCCAACTGTAGCATCCGGTCCGGACCACTCCTTTTCTCCCCCTTTGACATCAATGTCAAAGAAAACATGCTCCCCCTGAGATGTTGCAGTATTTTTAGGAGGTATTAGATATTCAATCAATACAATACTCCCCCTAACAAGATGAACTCTCTTAGGTGTGAGACAGGATGACACCCAACTTCTGTCAGAGATATTCAAATGGTGTCTTGGCTAGTGGTTTAGTAAAGATGTCTAGAATTTGTTCTGTGGTTGGAATGTAATGGACCTGAACAACTTTATTGGTGAACTGCTCTCTCAAAAAATGGTATTTTATGGGAATATGCTTGGTCTTGGAGTGGAATAAAGGATTCTTAGACACACTGATGGAACTAGTGTTATCACAATGAATTGGGATCGGTGCTGCGTATTTTACTTCCAATTCTGCAAGAGTCTGAATCATCCATAATACCTGAGTGCAACAGGTGGCAACAACAATGTACTCTGCCTCTGTAGTTGATCAAGAAATGGAACCTTTGTTTTTACTAAGCCATGCTACTAATGAGTCACCTAGGAAGAATGCTCCTCCACTGGTGATTTTTCTTTCATCAACACAGTTTGCCCAATCTGCATCTGAATAAGCAGTTAACTGAAAATTCTGATTTTTGGGATACCACAGACCATAAGTCATTGTTTCTTTCAAATACCTGAATATCCTTTTGACAGATTGCAAATGACTCTGTTTAGGTGCAAACTGATATCTTCCTACCATTCCAACAACATGCATTATGTTTGGGTGAGATGTTGTGATGTACAGCACGCTGCCTATCATTGACCTATATGAACTTTGATCAACATCAGGTGAGTCATCATCCTTGCTTAATTTGCATCCAGTAACCATAGGTGTACTCATAGGTTTAGAATCTTCCATTTGAAACATTTTCAACATTTCTCTTAGATATTTTTCTTGATAAATGAACATCCCTTCAGACCTCTGAGTAATTTGCAGACCAAGAAAAAATGATAGTTCACCTATCATAGACATTTCAAACTC
>JZKD02S2360618.1:14133-24760 GCA_000966675.3 Picea glauca | reverse complement strand
AATGAGTTGTATTTTGACCCTTTCTTTTTCTCTTTCTATTGACAAGTTTCTCAACCACCATCTCTGGCTTGTACACACCATTGAATGGGTGTGCACCTATTGCATACCAATGCACTTCAATTGCTATAAAATCTTCATTTTCTTTGTCAATGTTTATAACCTTTGCAATCCAAAATGGATAACTATGTGGATCTTTAGTCGTGAAGACTGAAATCATGCTACCCTTCTTAATATCATGTACTGAACCCCTATAAAGGTCTTCCATGGATTCACGTTGTGTACGTGATCTTTGAGAACAAATGGAGTTTTAAAAAATGTATCTTCATTTGTTGAGCTTGAAATTATGTCACTTTGACCATTGAAAAAAGACTCCCACCAAACAAAATCAACAACATCAAAGTACTCATGTGTATCTTTAATGGAATTTTTTTTATTTCTTCCAGGCATTCGGAATAATCTACATCTCTATTATGCCTCTGTGCATTATGGATTTCAACAACTGTTTGTAATAACAAAACTTTGATGCAAATATTGGACAATCTGGAATGAACTTCAAAAATGCTAAACCAGATGAATGCTCCCATTCCACGTTTGTTGAATACTTATTTCCTCATATAAGTGTTTTACCATCAACTTTTTTGAAACAAAATTGACGTTGGAAGCTAGTGTCATTAAACTACTCAATACATTTTTCTTCACCATGTGATCCCTGAATAAATCTTCTCATGTCAACAATTTCTTCTAATATGTGAAAAACATGCTCTGGAATGTATGATTTCTTAATACATTCAATTAATGATGGTAGACTTCTAACATTTTTCCTCTTCAGTATTACTGAAAAACGACTGAACATTTGATCAATATGATCATGAGTGTGTCCAACAAGAAAGAACCCAACTTTCACCTTTTGAAATATTCCGAGTTGAATAAACATGCTTAGATATCCAAAGACAATTTGATTTTTTTTTCATGACTAGTGTTGTCTAATTGTAGATATAGAACCCGAGGAAGATTGCCAGGCTAGTGAGTGAGCTCATGATGAATTATGGTGATGGTCATATTTGCATCATTATGAATATTTGGAGCTATGAAGTAAACACTTAGACATATTTTTCCGTCAAATAAAATACAACCAACCAAGTGAAACTGAATGAAATTCTCTTCTTGTAATTTTTTTGGTGTATGGCCAAAATGTGGTAGAAGTCTTTTCTTCTTTTTGGTGTATGGCCAAAATGTGGTAGACGTGTTTTCTTCTGGTCCATCACATCAATTATCATACCTAAATGTTTGTTTGGAGCATCATAACACTTCTTCCACTGTTTGTACAACTTTTTCCTTTCACTTGATTGTTGATTTTGTTGTTCTTGAAGTGCTTCGACTATGGAATCTGCACATGACATACAATGAAAATATTGATTATATGTTTTTATAATTGATAACTATCCATTAAAAAAAAAATAGGAAATACATACCTCTTTCTACCCCTTTAGATTTATCTCTTCTCGATTTAAGAGTAGCACATATATTGCAAATCCCCATCCTTGACTTCTTAGGAATACAAACATTGTTGAAATACTTCTTCCATATTCTTGTAAAATATGCATATGTAATAAAATTAACATTTCCTTTAACACCTTCAACATATTCTTTGTACAAGTTGTAGATTTATCTCATTGAGAAATTATCTGGAATATGTATTGTGTCTCTTTCTGGCATACACTCTCCATGTTTGGAAAATAAGTCACACATCCATGACAATGTAGTGTTTGTTAATGCCCCACTCTTGTCCATGATGTACCTATGAATAAAATGAAGGATGTTTTTCCAACCTTGTTTGGATTCTTGATAGACAAAGATTACCAATTAAGTGATTTTTTTTGAAAGCCTTTCTGCAAAGTAAAAGATTCACAATGAGATAATCATATCCTATCTTGGTGGATATCATGCACCCCATTAAATATGAAATTTCCATGCTCTTATTCATTAACAAATATGTCTTCCTTTTATTCAAGGAATACATGTAGTCCATGCTTTTCAAACAATTATTTTGACAACATTCACTTGAAATCAAATCACTTATGTAGAATGATTTAGTGAGAAATTCTTTCTTAGACCTTGTACAACTAGAATGGTTTGGATTGATATAAAAAAGTCTAGTCCTAGTCCTAGACACAATGTTTCTTTGAAATGTCTCCACTATTTCATCATCCTCACTAGAAGGAATTTCCTCATCACTAGAAGGAATATCAAACAAAACATTGTCAGGAGACTGAACATGATCCAAGTGGATATTGGTGGCCACCCACCTATTTGAAATGGCTCATTGGGTCCGTTTTTTGTTCATCACGTTCTTCTGTACTTTTTTGTAATTGTGAGTTCCACACTTCTGGCACTGTCTAAATCCCCACACATCCTCCAAGATGATACAGGTGGCATCTCGCCTAATCCAACTGGATTATTTTGTATGTTTTCATGTCAGCACATCTTGCTGTACTTCTAGGGCCATTTTGGGGCCCTAAACGTTGTTTTTTTGGCTTGCCACAATCAAACTGTAGATGGAGTTAGAGATTAATGGTGGAATGCATATTTATTTGAAAGACCTTTCCAACAGGCTATCACGCACCTAAAACAGTGGTTGTATGTAAAATTTACGACCCTTCAAAGTTGAGGTACCAAATTACACCAACTTACACATATGGCCCACATGAATTTTTGCGTTTCACCTTCTAGGGTTAGGTTTTTGGATGTCTAGGGTTTTGGCATTCATGATTAATATCAAAAAGGCCTATGGAGCCTCATTGTAATCCATTCTTATTAGACTGATGCACGTAGCAGCCACATCTCTTCTCAGAGATAACTACCACCATTCGAGCAAATGTTTCAGTTCTACAGTTTTACAGTTTCAACCTATTTCATTATTTAATAGAAGATATTGTTCATTATATATTTTTGTTATTCTTAATATCTTTGTGTTTATTGTATTTATTCCGTTAATCAATTCGTTCCGCTCCTAAATTCGGATCAGTGGTATCAAAGCGGTCTGCTCTTCATTTATTTTTCTTCGTGCATGTCCCCGACAAGATCTGGGTACAAGAAGTTGGGACTCGAACCGATCAAGCCATTACAAGATCGGTTGCGCTGAGCCCGACAACAACCCATGGGGGATGAAAAGAAAGATGATGGAGTAGGAGATCCTATTAAAATGTTTCTTGAGGAAGCCCTCACACGACAAAGGAACGAAATGATGGGCAACTTCGCACAGATCCTTCGATGACTTCCCACAGGAGAAGCATATTCATCAAGCAACCATGCAATCCCCTTCAAGGTACATGTAAATTTTGATATTCCATTATTTGAAGGATTGATAGATGCATATGTTGTAGATAAATGGTTGAATCTACTTGAAGAATATTTTTTCGGTCCACAATTTTTTCGATAGGGAAAAGATCACTTTTGCACTCCTCAAGGCCGTTCCCCATGTTAAAGACTAGTGGGATGCTTACTCTAAGAAAATGGCCGTGGAGGAATATACAATGTTTGTGGTGGCCCCTACGTGGGATTCCTTCTAGGATGCCATTAAAGAACAATACTACCATGTTGGAAGCTACGAGGACCAGTACACCAGATGGACCACCCTACGTCAAGAAAGGGACCAGACAATACCAGATTTCACTAATATTTTCCATACCCTATGCACCAAATTGGGTATCAAACACTCTGAGCGTCATCTGGTGCTTAAATACCATGACTGTTTGCATAGATACATTCAAATAGAAATGGAGTTCCTTGACATTGCCTCATTAGGCACGACTTATAGATACGCTGTCCAGATTGACCAAAAAATTAAGTAGAAACGATGAGAGTTTGGATCTGCAAACCACTCAAAGATGAAGCAGGAAAAAGGCAGCCCCAATCCACACAGCAAGGGACCAAGTCGAGATGGCTTCCCTTAGGAAAACCAGTCCAAGCCACAACACAAGAAAGGCAATGAGAAGACGAAGACAGACACATGAAAATGGTGTGAGTACCATAAAAGTCCTTGGCACAACACCAAAGAATGCTGCTCCAAGCAATACCTCGTGGTTGAGATGAAGGCTTCCGAGTTAGAGGATGATTCTAATTCCGAGTTAAATATTTAAGGAGGGAAGCATATTATCGATGATGAACCCAGTGCCACTATCACTACCACCAAAGTCTGAGCAAGCGAACCAGAAGAACCAGAGGAAGGGGAACACCTCTTTCACTCATAGATGTGGGTCAAGGGGGCTCTGATTCATTTCATTGTTGACAATGGTAGTCAAAAGAACCCGATTTCAGCAAAGGTCATCAAGCGGCTGGACCTGCCAATGACACCGCACCCGCAACCCTACACCATCGTCTGGCTTTGCCAAGGAAGAGATCTCCATGTCAGCCAACAGTGTCGTCTGCCCTACGACATAAAGCCTTTCAAAGATGAGGTATTGTGTGATATTTCTCCCCTTGAAGTTTGTGACATTCTTTTAGGACAACCATATTTGTGGAAGCGTCATGCTGTGTATGAGTCTAGACCCCACAATGTTATTATTACTTTGGGTAGACAATTGTACATGATCCTAGAGGTAGCGTCGCCTACTGCTATTTCTTTAATCTCTTCTAAGAAATGCAATAAGGTCATTTCACAGATCGAGAAGTTTGTCTTCTTTGTGATCTGTGCTCACAGTAAGTAGAAGCTCAACGCCACATTCGTGGCCTCTACAAAACACCTCTCTTTGAAGCAAAAGCAAGTGGATGGGATCGTGGAAAAATACAGAGACATATTCACCTCACCTACAGGGGTACCGACACACTTCCAAGTCAAGCATCCAATTGATCTGACCCCCGAAATGCCTCTACCTAATGGAATAGTGTATTGGTGCTCACTGATGGAGAATGAAGAAATCAAGTGTCAGATCCAAGAGCTTCTTCAAAAGGGGCACATCAGGCCCAACTCCTCCCCTTGCGGAAGCCCGATTGTACTGGTGTAGAAGAAGGACAAGACTTGGCGACTCTGCATTGATTACATAGCCTTAAACAAAATCACAGTCAAGAACCACTACCCCATTCCCAGAATTGATGACCTTCTTGACCAACTCAAGGGGGAAAATTTCTTCAACAAGATTGACGTAAAGTATGGCTACCACCAGGTTCCCATCGAATCAACTGATGTATGGAAGATAACCTTCAAATCTAAAGAAGGTCTCTACGAATGGCTAGTCATGCCCTTTGGCTTAAAAAATGCAGCAACCACTTTCATGAGGTTGATGGATCATGTATTGAGACCCTTCACCAACTCCTTTGTGGTAGTATATTAAGATGACATCCCCATCTTCAACAAAACATGGGAGGAGCACATGCGACATATTCAACAAGTTTTGAGCACTCTACAACAGTACAAGCTTTATGCCAACTTGGAAAAATGTTCTTTTGGCATGAACAAGGTCCAATACTTGGGCTACATTGTTGATGAGCATGGGGTACATGTTGATCCAGCTAAGATCCAAGTAATCCATGACTGGCCATCCATGACCACACTGACCGAGCTTCTAATATTTTTGGGACTAGCCAACTTCTACCAACGGTTCGTGTTGGGATTATTCCATATTGCATGGGCCCTCAGCCAGGTGACCAAGGGAGGTGGCAGGGCCAAGTTCATTTGGGGGAAGGCACAACAATGGACATTCGATGATATGAAGCATTGCTTGTGCTCAACTCCAGTACTCTCCTTGCACGATCTTCAACAACCATTCGAGATTGACACTGATGCACCTGACTATGTTGTGAGTGCAGTTCTCACTCAACACGGGAATCCGGTGGCATAACATAGTGAGACACTCTCCAATACTGTCCGAAAATACCCCACCTATGACAAGGAAATGTATTCCATTATACAATCCTGTCTTTAATGGAAACATTACATTCTGTGGAAAGAGATGATCATACACACTGATCACAAGCCTCTGTAGTTCATACAGACACATGGTAAATTGCAGAACGACCACCATTAGAAGTGGTCCACCTACCTACATAAATTCCATCTCAACATCAAGTATAATACAAGTATATCCAATCATGTCGCTGACTGCCTCAGTCGGCCTCCTATGGCTGCACTCACCACTGTGCTCCATTCCTGTGTAAATGAAGCATCTGAGTGGCCCCAACTTTATCAACAAGATCCAAACTTCGCCACCACATATCAAATCTTGGGTACAGGTGCAACTGTCACTGATTTTCACATTCATGATGGACTCTTATGCCACCTGGGCCATCTCTATGTTCCTACAAGTGAGCGTGTAAAGTTGATTTGGGAAGCCCACTAGTCGGGTGGCAAGACATTTTGGCGTAGAGAAAACTGTGGCCGTTCTTCAGAAACATTTTTATTGGCCAAAACTTCGACAGGACATCAACAAATATATCAGATCTTGCACTACCTATTCCATTTCCAAGCCCACCATCAAGAAGCAAGGCTTATACACCCCTCTTCATATTCCCGAGAAGCCTTGGGAATCCATCTCAATGGACAACATGTCTGGTTTTTCATCCACCAAGCAAGGAAATGACTGCGTGTTTGTGGTCATTGATCGATTTTCGAAGATGGCCATCCTCACAGCCTATAAGAAGAATGTCACTACGACAGATATTGCCAAGATCTTATTCAAAAAAGTGTGGGTCCACTTTGGGATACCACAGACCATCATCTCCGACTGAGACAACAGGTTCCTCAACACCTTTTGGTCGAGTCTTTGGTCTCTGTTGGACACCAAGCTCACAAAATCCACTGCTTTCCACCTCTAAACCGATGGCCAAACATAGGTCATCAATCAAATGATTGTGCACATCCTGCACATGTACAATTCTAAGCATCCATGTACATGGGACAAGAGTCTCCCATATGTCCAACACAGTTACAACAAGGCTCTCCATAGTTCCACCGGTCATATCCCATTTCAGGTGGGTCTGGGATTCCAACCCTTGGGACCCATTTATGTTGCACTTCCTCTTGCCACTGCACAGACAAACTCTTCCCTTGATCAGTCTGCGATCGAAAAAGCCACCAGATTCATTAAGAAAATTCAACACATCTGCCAACAAGTCCAGGCGATTTTGCAGAAATCCAATACTAAGTACAAGCAACGCCATGATCAACACAGGGTACCACACCAATTTTAGGTTGGCGACAAAGTCTAGTTACATTTGCAGAAGGAGCGTCTCACTGGACCCCATCGGAAGCTTCGCCCACTTCGTTATGGGCCTTACACTACCACCAAGGTTGTGGGTAGCAATGCTTTTGAGCTCAACACTCCACCCTTCCTTGGTATGCATCCAATATTTAATGTGGACCTCCTTTGGCCATATTTTCCCCCATTATTGGACACCTCTGAGATCACAAAAACAATGGTCCCAACATAGCTCAACCCTGACTGCATGGAACAAGCACCCACTGATCATATAGTGGACACACAGGTCAAGGGAACTTTCTAGCAACAAATCTAGCTTTATCAGGTTGTCAAGGCAGGGAAACTCCTACATTAAGGCAAGTGGCTCACCCAGGGCCATATCCAGTAGAAGTTTCCTCACCTGATGGGGGAACTCAACGCAATGGAGACCATTGCTTCCTAAGGGGGAGGATTGATTCAGGTGGATATTGGTGGCCACCCACCTATTCCAACTGGCTCCTCGTGTCCATTTTTTGTTCAACACATTCTTCTGTACTGCTTTGTAATTGTGAGTTCTACACTTTTGCAGATATATGAATCCCCACACATCCTCCAGGTGGACACGGGTGGCCTCTCGCCTAATCCAACTGGATTATTTTGTATGTTTTCATGTCAACACATCTTTATGTACATCCAGAGCCGTTTTGGGGCCCTAAACATTTTTTTTTTTTGGTTCGCCATAGTCAAACTGTAGACATAGTCATATTTTGATGACGAAATGCGTAGTTCTATGAAAGACCTTTCCAACGGGATATCACACGCCTAAAACGAAGGTTGTATGAAAAAATTACAACCCTTGGAATTTGAGGTACCAAATTACACCAACTTACCCATAGGGCCCACATAACTTTTGGCATTTCACCTTCTAGGGTTAAGTTTTTGGATGTCTAGGGTTTTGGCATTCATGAGTAATATAAAAAATGCCTCTGGAGCCTCATTGTAATCCATTTTTCTCAGACGAATGCGCGTAGTAGCCACACCTCTTCTTAGAGATAACTACGACCATTCAAGCAAGTGTTTCAGTTTTGTAGTTTTACAGTTTCAACCTATTTCATTATTTAATAGAAGATATTGTTCACTGGATATTTGTGTTATTTTTCATATCTCTGTGTTTATTGTATTCAGTATGTTAATCAGTTTGTTCCGCTCCTAAATCCAGATCAGAACAAGAGAATGTCTATCACCTTAATTTGTTGCAGTTGAATGATTGAGTACATGATCTTCATTCCTAGGTCCATAATCATTTTCATTGATAATCTCATTGATAAGAGGAATATCAAAATCACTAGAAAAATGATTACCATCTTCACCAATGTCATTCGATCTTCCATGAAACTATTCACTTGAAGGAAAATCATCATCACCCTTAAGACTATCAATTCCATTAAACTCTTATGTAACAAGAATGTCTTCATCATCAACAACACCATCATCAATGCCTTTAAAATATTCGTTTGGAGGAAAAACATCATCATCACCATTGGTGCCTTTAAATTTCCCACCTGGAAAAAATTGTCCACTATTGACATAATCATCTTCACTACTTTTAAAATCCCCAATTGAGGGAAATTCTTTATCATCCTCATTAGTGCCTCGAAAATCCCCACTTGGAGAAAAATTTCCATCATAATCATGAGTGCCTTGAAAATCCTCACTTGGAGGAAAATCATCATCAACACTGTGACCTTTAAATTCTCCACTCGGGAAAGAGTGTCTACCATTGGCATAATCATCTTCACTGGTTTTAAAATCCCTACTTGAGGGAAATTCTTCTTCATCCTCCTTAGTTTCTTGAAAATCTTCACTTGGAGGAAAATTTTCATTAGTACCTTGAAAATCCCCACATGGAGGAAAATCATCATCATCAACATTGCTGCCTTTAAATTCCCCACTCGAGAAAGTTTGTCCACCATTGGCATAATCATCTTCACTACTTTTAAAATGCCCACTTGAGGGAATTCTTCATCATTCTCGTTAGTGCCTTGAAAATCCCCACTTGGAGGAAAATCTTCATCATCCTCACTAGTATCTTGAAAATCCTCACTTGGAGGAAAATCATCATCATCAACATTGTTGCCTTTAAATTGTTCACTCGGGAAAAAGTGTCCACCATTGGCATAATCATCTTCACTACTTTTAATATCCCCACTTGAGGGAAATTCCTCATCATGCTCATTAGTTCCTTGAAAATACTCACTTGGAGGAAAATCTTCATCATTCTCATCAGTGCCTTGAAAATCCTCACTTGGAGGAAAATCATCATCACCAACATTGTTGCCTTTAAATTCCCCACTCAAAAAAGAGTGTTCACCATTGGCATAATCATCTTCACTACTTTTAAAACCCCCACTTGAGGGAAATTCTTCATCATCCTCATTAGTGCTTTGGAAATCCTCACTTGGAGGAAAATCTTCATTAGTACCTTGAAAATCCTCACTTGGAGGAAAATTATTGTAGATTTTAACCTTGTACAATATTTTACTGCAAACAATTTTTCAATAAAAGAATAGAAAATATATAATGACAAATACACACATTACATAGATATTTTTCCCTTGGAAACCCAAACCAAGAAAACCAACATATTCTGTATTCATTCATAGTGATACATTGTTTACAATGTAATATACATATAGGATCTCGTGGCATCCAAAACCCTAACCCAATGACATGGATTAGTCAACAACGCTAATTCCTTAACTGGAAATAAAAAACCATCGACAAAAACCATGTGTCGAAAAACCGCCCAATAATGGACACGAAAAACGAGGCAAAAATGCAACACATTTCCTGAGGATTTTTTTTTTCTCAGGGGTGCTGCCTCTGAACCCCCGAAAGGGGGGCCTAGTGCCCCCTCTCAAACCCCCTCTGCGCATCCAACGCAATGTAGCAGACACTAGTGCTAGTCATGCAAAGAATATAACACACACCCAACATCTCCCACTTGTTGTTTTCTTTGCATGCAAGGGGTTACAAGGTTACATAGTCAATAATCCAGGGCAACAATGCCCATGCATCCTCTACACCAAGAGAAATTTTCAATGCTCACAGATTTTGTTAATGAATCTGCAACGTTCTTCAAAGTGTCCACCTTCATCAACAACGCTTTCTTTTCTTCAACCATGTCTCTCACAAAGTGATATTGAATATCAATATGCTTTGTCTTTGAATGATAAGTCAGGTTCTTCACATGAAAAATTGCACTCCGACTGTCACAATCTATCATTACATCTTGTTGTAAAAACCCAATACTTTAACACAATCTTTGTAACCATACTGCTTCCTTACTTGCATGAGTGGCTGCCATGTATTTAGCTTCTATATTTGAAAGTGCCACTACACCCTGTATTTTTCTCATCCAACTGATTGCTCCTCCAAATGGGTTTAACACATAC
>JZKD02S2360607.1:20419-30704 GCA_000966675.3 Picea glauca | reverse complement strand
TGCACCCAATGTGGACACTGTGAAGAAGAAACACAAGTCCTTTAGTTGGATAGAGGAAGCTAAAAAAGGTTTCAAAGTATTTAAGGAGAATATCATAGAACAACCAATTCTGGTCTTGCCAGATTTTGGAAAAACATTTCAGGTGAGATGTGATGCAAGTGGATTAGCTATTGGAGCAGTCTTGAGTCAGGATAATAGGCCAGTTGATTATTTCAGTGAGAAACTGAATGACGCCAAGAAGAATTATTACACATATGAAAAAGAATTTTATGCAGTGATTCAAGCTTTGAAGAAGTGGAGACACTATCTAGTTCCCAAATAATTTGTCTTGTATAGTGATAACCAAGATTTACAGTTTATTACTAGGCAAGAAAAGTTGAATCAGAAACATGCCAAATGGGTAGAATTTATGCAAAATTTTACTTTTGTTATCAAGCACATTGTTGGAACTGCTAACAAAGTTGCAGATGCTTTGAGTAGGAGGAGTTTGATTGTTGTGATCACCCTAATTCACTTCATTGTTTCATTTCCCTTGCTTCGGGGGTATTCTAGTTAATTTATATTTCACTTCTATAAATCATTTCTACCAAGCAAGTCTCACCCTTATCTTGAGAATAGGTGTAGTGGGTAATAATGTGTATCTATAACAAATCCATAGCTCCACTTCTTACTTTGTATCATTTAATATGGTTTATATTTCACTTTTATATAATAATGTCACCATCTCAACCGACCAAGTCTACCTCTATATTAGATGGAACATTCAAAGTATGAAAAAAATATTAAATTTTACAAGTAAAAGTGGTGGATGGTGTTGAATGGAGTTGTACCTCTTCACATGTAACATCACCAACATCCAAATGGGCTATGCCACATAAAACTTTTCGAACTGTATGCAAACTAAAACATATACACACATAAAATCTTGCAGAACTTTATATATAAAACTCAAAAAAAAAAAAAATACATTATGTAAATGCACCCATTCATACAGAAATAAAAATAACATATGCATGCAACATAGACATGGAGTACCCATAAATATAAAGACAGGTATAAACCACACATAAAATAAAACCATAAAAATAAACACGTAAATAATAATGAAACATGTAATTTAACACACAATTGACACTTATCTTGGTAAGAATATCACCAAATGCATGTAGACCTTCCACGAAACTCCCATCCTTAGACCACACTGCTCATCACTCTTAGCAGTGGGTCACCCTTGGGTTGGGACTAAAATCTACCCAGGTAAAGGGGTTCCTAACCAAGATGATGTATCTCAGACAAATAGAAAGACTCCCTCAGAGGTGCTAACTCAAAATAACAACCTACAGTCCCTCATTCCCCACATTCCTGTCCCACCCTAGGAAGTGTGACCCTTCTTTGCTCAAGATTCCCTTGGCTACCCCACTTCCCTTCCATGGCTTCAACAATAGGATGAACAAGAAGTATTAGAGACATGTAGCTCTAGTTTAGCACCTTCAGGAAATTAATTCCCAACAATTCTCTCACCCAAAGAGAAATTGATCACGGGCCTAACAACGTGCCTAAAATAATTATCCATACTTTATACTTTAAGGAATATTAATATAATATTATTTTTTGGCTTAAGCTCCCTAGCTTAGCCCCTTTCCTTAACTTTTAGTCCCCCCTTTCCCTAACTAGTGGAGTTTAGTCCCCCATACTCTTTTATCGTGGTCGATCTACATGCAACGATGTATTTTATATTAATGATAAGACATATACAAAAATAGGCTCACTGGCCTTTAGCATCTAGGCTCTCCGGCCTAATCATCACATAAGCCTTCTAGCTTATAATAAATTGGCCCACCAGCCTATAAAACACAACATATACACAAAGACTCCCTGGCCTCAAAATCATGCGCACTTAAGTTTGTTGTGTGCAGTATCCTGGAATGTGCACACTGCATCATTTTACTGTGCAGTACATGTGCGCACTATACCATGGAAGGTGCATACAAAAATGATATCAAACAACTCACCAACTTAAGTACATTTGCATTTACATTTACAATTGGGTCCGGCCTAGGGGTATTACAACCCCCTCCCCTTATTTATGCACTGTCCTCAGTGCATTATGTACACATATACAACCAAAATTTCAAAAATCCTAAAAAATATGTGGGTGTTTTGCCCGCATTGCATCCTCATGCTCCCAAGTAGCATCCTCAGGACCGTACCAAGTCCATTGGATCTTTACAATCCCTATGGATCGATTCCATAGTTGTTTGATTTTTTGGTCTATAATGCGTACCAAATGTACTTGGAAAGCACCTTCTTGCTCCACCTAAATCACATTCCAATCAATAACATGATTAGCATCAGGTATATATTTCTTGAGCAATGATACATGGAATAGATTATGAACAGACGTAGATGTAGGAAATTTAATCATGTATGCTACATGCCCAATCCTCTCTAGGATTTCAAATGGCCCACAATAGTGAGCTACCAACTTTGAACAATTTCCCAACTCCAGGGAACTTCTGTTGGCCTTCACTTTTAAGAATACATGGTCCCCCACTTTAAATTCCATGTGATTTCTGCCCTTGTCAACATAGATTTTCTGCCTATCTTGGGCAGCCTTTAAATTCTGTTTAATTTTCAACATTTTCTCCTCCATTTCCCTGAGTAAATCTGGCCCAACCACTTCTCTATCTATTAGGTTATCCCATCTTACCGGTGTGTTGCACTTTCTACCATAAAGTGCCTCAAATGGGCTCATCTTTAGAGATGTTTGGTACCCATTGTTATAAGAAAACTCTAATAAGTGTAGGTAGTCTTCCCATGTTTATGGTTTATCCATCACATACATCCTCAACATATCCTCAATCATTTGATTTGCCCTCTATGCTTGTCCATCTAATTATGGATGATAAGTTGTACTAAAATTCAAATTTGTTCCAAATCCATTAAATAATCTCTTCCAGAAATTTAAGGTAAATTTTGGATCTTTGTTAGACACAATTGTCTTGGGTATACCATGTAATCGAGCAATTTCTCTCATATAAACATCAACAATGTTGGCTTCCTTGTGAGTGAGCTTTACTGGAATAAAATGGGCAACTTTAGTAAGATTATCCACCACTACCATGACATAATCATGTTGCTTTTTTGTTCTAGGTAGTTTGGTGATGAAATCCATTGTTACAACTTCCCATTTCCACTCAGGAATGGGTAATGGTTGTAGCAAACCAACTGGGTGTCTATGCTCAGCCTTTACCTTTTGAGATTCCAAGCATTTGGCAATAAAATCAATAATTTATTTTTTCATTCCTGGCCACTAATATTGGCTCTTGACAACTGCAATAGTTTTCTGATAACCTGGGTGCCCAACATAAGGTACATTATGCATTTCCCTAAATATCAGATTTTTCAATTCATGGGAATTTGATACATAAATTCTTCCCCTGTATATGAGATTTTCATCATTTTCTAGCTTATAGTCTTCAATTCTTGATGGGTCTTGTATATGCACTAAAAACATAGTAAAAACCCTTAATTAAATTGTCAAACCGGGGTAAGTAAACTTAGAGTTGTAGAAAAATATATGCCAAAGTTAGAAGGCTAGTAGGAGTATAGTCTAACTAAGGAAGATAGCTATCTAAAGCTAATCTACTCAAGAAAAACTATCTAATGAGCAAACCCTATTAAGAAAATTGAAACTCAGTAACCTAAGTACTTTTGGGCTAAGGATCGATGGATAGTTCCTAAGAAAGCAACTAAAACCCTATGTAAAGCAAACTAGTTCAACAATAAGCAATAAGAAACTATCTAAGCATAATAAGAAAATGACAAAATCAAACTATTTTAACTTGCCAACCTACATTCAATGAGCAACTACCCTATGAAAGTAAATAAATAAACAAGTAAGCAAAGACACCTATCTAACCTATTAAAGAAAATAGACAAGCAATAAACAACACCTAACTAACCTACTAAAGAAAAAGACAAGTAAGCAAAGACACCTAACTAACCTACTACAACAAAAGACAACTATCTAACCTACTAAAACAAATAGACAAGTAAGCAAAGGCAACTAACTACTGCAAGCAATCAAAGTAAAACTTCTCATTCAACAACTATTTAGCCTAAGAGACAAGTAGACTAAATGATTGATGCAAAATTACTTCTAATGCGTGAAAGAAAATCTAAGAGGCAACTGGACTAAATTCTCAATGCAATGCATGAAAGGAAATCTATTCTATTGAAATCAAGAAAGAATAACAACTAATTCTTAATCTATGATAAACAAACTACTATCTAATCTATCAAAGCAAAATCTATCTATCCTACAGCAGCAATAAAACTATTTTCTAAACTATGAAAGAAAGAAACTATCTATTATGATCTATGAAAGAAGGAAACTATTCTTTAATCTATGAAAGCAAGAGAACTATTCTTTAACCTATGGCAATTCAAATACAATGCTGGTGGTTGTGTGAATGTCTTCGGTGTCAGATAATATCTCGATGGYACTTGACAAYAAAGGACAATTCCAATGGTATAAGCTCAAGACTAATCTCAATGGAAAAATGAAAGGTAYGGATTAAACAATCCAAYGAGAGTTTATCCATGACAAAAATAATGTTAAATACCYTGCATATTCATGTATACACCATCAACARCATAACGAGATCATCATTATACTTCTACACTATGTAAGMAAAACTAGATTCAACCATTAACTAAGAAACATAATTGCATTTTAATCTATGAAAGGAAATTGTGTAAAATAAAACTATGCTATGTCTACTCTATCCATTCAAACTGCAAATAAGGAAATAATTAAAAACGAAAAATAAACTATGATATTAAAAAGTAAATTAACAATCTATATTAACCAACAATTAATTAAATGAAATCTATATAAAACTGAAGTAAGCAAGCTATAACTAAAAAYTGGAACTAATTCTATCCATCCATCAAATCCCTATCAAAGAAAACCCAAATTAAAACTCTATTCTATTCTAATTAAACTMTGTTTTTAAACTAGACTATAAAATCATAAATCAAGCATAATCTAACATCTAAATGCACATGGGGTTAGTATAGAGACTTGCAAGTCTATTCCTAATCTACAATATCAGTGCATGCTAATACATCTCATCATTCTAACCTGCAAAACAATTAAAACAATTAAACTACAACAAACTAGTTAACATAATAAAAAAAACATGCATGTACAAAAAATAAAAAGAGCAATTAAATTAAGAAATGCATAAATAAACATGAAGACAATTACCAGACTGTTGGTGGGCCCCTCAACAAGTCGTGATCACTCTCTAAAATCACACCACGAACTTAGCAAGTCGAATTCACCATTAAAACTTGAAAACACAGTTCTGGCATAATTATGGCAATGTAAAATATCAAAACAGAGTAAAATCATTTTTCTAACAATTCTATTGCTTATGCTACTTGGTTAACTATCATCTGACCATCCTAGTGGTATTTATAAGCTTACATACCAAGTGGTCGACCACAGGAGGGTTGAACCACTTCTAATTTCGGCAAATTACAATAAATGATGCCCTAACTGATAAAACAAAGCGAGCCAATAATCACCCTCTTTGGACAACTGAAACTGAGTTGTCTAGAGCTCAATAGATGGAGGGGGAAAGGATAAACAAAACCCACATGCCTGATTTTCCTGTCACTGGTCACCAATACCTTAACCGCCAAGTCACCCTGCGTTTTGGTGCAATACGTAGTGTTGGACAGAGTGCCAGAAAGAGTGTCGGATCAAGTGCCAGAACTAGAAACGTAGTGCGTTTTTGCCCTGTAACACCAGAAAAATGTGAATTAGCTCTTAGAAATCATAAAACTAGATGCATTATACTTGATTCAATCATTAAACATGAATTACACGTACCTTATGGCGATCATACCATTTTATCATGAAATTCTTCAAAAATCTCCTTTAAAAGATGAAAAACGCATATGTACATGTTGCAAAAGTGTATAATATTTGTCATAAAAATGATCATATCTCAGGCCCAACATTACCCTCACACTTACGATTTTGGAGGTCCCACTGCAAATAAAAAGAAGTTACCCCTTGGAACTAGGCGTGCTGAGGAGGGTCAGCTTTGGAAGCCTCTCCTTCTTGCTGTGTAGACTTAGCCTTGTGCCTTATGTGTTGCTTCAGTTGTGCTTTGAGGCTGCAATTAGATTTGGTCATCTCATCGACCAATCGTTGAAGAAAGTTAACTTTTGTTTGAAGGATTGCATTGTCATGATGAAGGTGTTTATCTATTGTCTTCCTTTTCTCCAGCTGTTGGAGAAGCTATTGGTTTTCCTTTTGTAGCTCCTCTATGGTTGGGGCAGAATCGATGATCTCTGAGGAGGGCTTAGATCCTTTGAGGGATGTGGACAATCTATCAGTTTTAGGATCTAGAGTGGGCATGGGTGAAGTAGGAGTGATGGGATATCAGTAAGGTGAGGTAGGTTATGATCTTGTTTTCCTTAGTGGCACTAATCCATATACAGAGACTTCCCTAGGTTTCTTATGAGGGATCTGAAGGTCGGAGGACGCTTGGATGGGATCTGAAGCAGGTGGAGGTTTTGCATAAGGCTTGGTTCTTATGCTTTGGGTACTCTTCCGAAAGGGTCCCTTACCAAATCAGTTGGCTTCCCTCTTGTTTTTAGAAATGATGGGAAAGTCTTGCTACATTAATTCTTGAAGCTTTATAGGTGTAGGATCAAGAGAGAGTGAAGGCATTGGGGGGTCAACAATGGGATTCTTTTGGTCTTTTCTCTTGGTCTTTTTACCCGATGAAGAAGTAGGGATATCAACAAGATTTTGGTATTGTTCTGACAAAGAGAGGTTTTGTGAAAAGGTGTTTTGAGTTCTTGGAGAGCGAGGCTTGGATGGAGAGATAGTTTTTAGGCTAAGTGGATTTTTGCCGTTCTTAACTGTCAAGTGAGGGTTTACAAATTGGTAGATAAAGACATCCCAATTTTGCCCATGTTTCTCTAGTTCAGCAAGAACGAGGAGTTTGATCAAGCCATGGTGGAAGAGACTATTGTGGGGGTTAGTCACATTTTTCCTCACTTGAGAGGACATCTTCTCTAGGATTTTGAGAAAATAGAAGGGAAAGTTCAAGGGTTTGTTGAACAAAAAATGAGCCAGCAATCTAAAATGACAAGATTTGAAAGTAGAGTATCTACCTTCACATGTAATTAACCTTGTGATGACGATGAGGGGATTAACCAATTCTACCTTTATCCACTCCTTAGCATACCCTTTTTCTCCTAAAATTCTCTCGAATTCGGGCTTAAACACCATGTTGTAACTTGAGCACGGAAATTGGTGGTTTTTGAACCATCTATCTCCCATTCTTGGGAGATTTGTTGTAGCAACAATGGATTCTTCTATGAATTCAAAGATAAGAGACCCTACATGTGTTTTCTGACCATCAAAACCAACTGCAAATTGCATGGAGAGGCCGTCATCCTGGCCTTGCAAGCTAGACAGAAGCGACCCCCAACCAAGACACAAAAACACTTCTCTACACTGTGCAAATTCGAGAATGGAAAACAAGTCTGCATAGGAGGAGGGTTCATATCTCTTGGGCATTGTGACAGAGGTGGAATTCACCAAGCAAGGGTGTAATTGAGCCAAGCAGTGGCATAGATTGAGCACAGGTCGAATGCATTTTGGACAGAGGATGAGATGGCAGAGTTTGGGTGTGATTTCTTAATGCAGAGGAGAGAAAATGACAAGGGAAAATGGAGATAATGGTTGCCCAACCCGATTTTGGATGCATCTATAGTGGAGTAGGTTACCCACATGTGTGCATGAGCTGCCATGTGTGGAGAATTCGAATTTGAAGGCTCGATTTTTGGGAAAGTAATGGTGCATATTTAGGTCAATGTCCAAGTATTTTGACTTGGACATTTGATCATAAACATATGAAGCATCTTTTAATCAATGTCTGCAACCAATTTAATTGAATGTAAGTGAATTCTGGTTACCTGGAATCTAGGACAGTTACTGGTGTGTAATTCACATGGCACCTCATTCGACACCTCATACGACACTTCATCCGGTACCTCATATGGTACTTCATCTGGTACCTCTATGTTAAGTGAATTTTCACCTCTTATAATGGATAGCCTACAACTTTGAAGTGTGTTTGACAGTCACAGTAGTTAATGAGCAGAGGCAAGATGCTTCATGCTCACTCAATCTTCTTGCATATGACATATAATGTCAAAAACCTGCAATAAACAGGTTATAGAAAGCATAAAAATGTATTGTCAAACCTATAATATGCAGCTTGTAATGAAAGGATAAGCCGATAAAGAGTGGTCTGTTAAGTAACCAACAAAAAGTGGTCTGTTAGGTATGTGTTTAGTAATTTATAGCACATAGGAGTTAAGCATTTAAAAAATAACACAACTATCAATGTAATAACCTGTATCATAGAAATAATACAAAAATTCTTGCAAAGATTTACTTCTCTAGGGAATGATCATTTGTCAGCTCATGAACCCCTCCCCCACACCTAAGTATTGTGACACCTCACAATCAAAAGTATAGGAAACTAGTCAGTATCCCCCAATAGCCGAAGATTTATAGTATGCCAAGTGTAAAGCTAAAATTTCACAACTTGGTCTGACGAGACAGTTAGACGATGGCCCCACCTATAGGATAAGAGATCCTATACATAGGTAAGAAGAGGTAGGAAAGAGAGTTTCAAGATAGTCTTAGAGTTATTTCCCAATGGAAAGTTTATGAGATTCATTAACCTTAGCTTAACCACACATAATCCATGTCAAATTTTTCTGCAAGTAATGTCATACATTAGGACAAGTTTAAATTTATGATTTATTTTTGTCAGATTATCATCCTCGCTAGGTAGAATGCCCCGTTGCTAGTAAGCCTGTTCAATACTCCGACGAGTTTACCTAGTCATACCACAGGCCGATACCCGCTTCCAACAGACTTGTTCAGTATCCCGACGGGTTAGCCTCTTAAACCCTCAGAGACTGGCCCTCCATCCTTTAAGATTTTAGTATAAGATTGCTTATGCAAGAAGATGGGGGAACAACTCTGAAAACAACTTTTTCTTTCTTTTTTCAATTGGGATGGTATTTATGTTAGAGGATGACTTTCCATTATATTTCTTATTGATTGTCCCGATGTAAGGGGTACTTAAGTGGGCGTGGCCTATCTAAAGATATGATATAATCAATCTATTTAGTGTGTAGTGGATGGTACCATTGAGAAAGAACAGAAAGGTATCTCTAGGCTCAACTTAATTTCTTCCTTTGTAGTTATTGTGATTTTTCCATGACTAACCGCTAATTAGACTTCCTTGTTACTCTTTGATAAAGACACTTGACTCACTTACTCAGGTTTTTTGGAAAAATTGTAATAGAGACCTCTAGGGTTGATAGTTACAGTATCACTTCCTTATACAATGGTGAAGAGTTTCAAGCGAAACTACTTCAGAATGCCTAAAAAAGTGAGAATTTTGCAAAAATATGGCTAATTACAGTAAGTCAATATTCATTTGATGCTTTAACAGACACAAAATTCAAGTATAACAATGTTTTGAAGAAAGATGCTTGAAACTGTGTACTCTGGTGAAATAATTACTTATAGAAATATCTAGAATTGCCTTATTAACAAAATTCAAAAACTATTTACATATGTATAGTAGGAAATTCAGAAAATTTTTCAAGAACAAGGGGGGACTTCCCCATATACTAAGGCCAATGCCTTGTCAGTTGACATGACCCATAGAAAATCTTCTCTGGAAATGGGCTTATGATAAAACTTAAGTCAGTGTCCATTTACCACAAAGGAGACTTGTCCATCATTGATTGTTTTAATTTTTACAGCTCCATTGTCATATACATTGTCTACCTCGTAAGGACCCAACCATCAAGTGGTGAGTTTTCCTTTGAAGGTTTTGAATCAGGAATCAAACAACATGGCCCGATCACCAAGTCGGAAGTGCTTCTGCTTAATAAACTTGTCATGCCACTTGCTCCTCTGGTTTTGGACTAATATCATTTGTTGGATGAAATCTTGTGTGATTTCATCCAACTCATTTAGTTGTAGGGATCATTGCTTCTAAGCCTCATCCAAGTTCAATCCTAATTTTGAAGCAATATGGAAGGTCCTTACTTGGAATTCTATAGGCAAAAGTACTTGTTTCCTGTACACTAGCTCATAATGGTTATGCCCAGTGGTATTTATCCAGGTAGTCTGATATGCCCACAAGGCCTCTGGGAGCCT
>JZKD02S2360607.1:0-14917 GCA_000966675.3 Picea glauca | reverse complement strand
GGAGGTCATGGTATTTTGACTTCTGGGAGATATAACCAAATCTTTCCATATAATATTCGAGGGTCTCATCTTCTAATTGTTGTATTTTAAAGATGTCATTACGAGACTCTTTGGTCTTGCAGTAGTCTTGTTACTTCTTGAGAAATATGTCTTTGATGGCTTCCCAAAACCTAATACTGGATTCTCCCAACCCCATGAACCATCTTAGTGCAAAGTCTTTGAGGGTGGCAGGAAAGAGTTTTAATTTCTGGGCATATTGTATGTAGTTGTAGCTCCTACACAAGATGTCAAATTCAAATAGGAAGGTGTCTAGATATTCACTATTTTTTCCATAAAAGGTAGGCAGTGTTGAGAGAGGAATAGTCTTCATGTTGACATTTGGAGTGGTGTCCAAAATTGGAAACCTGAAGGTAGTTTCGGTTTTGTTTCCAATTTCTTCTTCCTCCCCATGTCTTACATTATTATGATCCTCCTGATCATCCATATTGGCTTGGTTTCCAAAATGAGAGTACCTGGGTGGTTTTACCTTTGAAGAGAACAAGGTTTCCCTTTGATGGAAAGGTATTCATATGGATTGGATATCTGAGACTCTACTTGAGTCGATTGAGACTATTGGTGCCAAATTTTCTCTTTCAATTTGAGAGAAAATTACATTGGCTCAACTACCAAACAAAAGGTTCACCTGTTCAAGATCTATGATATCTTTAAAGTTAGGGCCCCCTGGTGGTGGTGTAAAAGAAAAGGTTGTATTGTTTGGTTCTGTGGAAGACTCGAGTGGTCTTGCCTCCTATCCTAATATGATTGATGCTTCAATTTTTTGTTCTATAGTTCTCCCTGTGTTAGTCACTTCAAAGACTAGTTTAGCTCTTTGAGTCGAGCTAGCTTCTGTTTTTTGGTATCGCTCTGCAGATTTTATAAGAGAAACGCTCCTTCCCCCAAAGAGATCATAAGGAACCTTGGTTGAAAGGTCTGATTTTGATTTAATGTATCTACCTTGTGGGTCTCTAGGCCTATTCATGAAAGAAATAAAAAACAAAAAGAAAAATCTACCATTTGATTCCTAGGTCTATTTATGAAAAATAAAAACAAAAACAAAAACTACCATTGGGTTTGGGGGAACCTGCTATAGCAGGTGCCTAGGTTCTTACCTCTCGTCTTAAATTTGTCTCGCCACCAAACTAATGCTAAGGTCTAGAAATGATCTAATTCCTAACTACTTCTTACCTTGAGACAACTCCCCGGCAACGACGCCAAAAATGATGGGTGTTGTATATGCACTAAAAACACACTAAAAACCCTTAATTAAATTGTCAACCCGGGGTAAGTAAACTCAGATTTGTAGCAAAATATATGCCAAAGGTAGAAGGCTGGTAGGAGTATAGTCTAACTAAGGAAGGTAGCTATCTAAAGCTAATCTACTCAAGCAAAACTATCTAATGAGAAAAACCTACTAAGCAAATTGAAACTCAGTAACTTGACTATTTTTGGGCCAAGGATCGATGGATAGTTCCTAATAAAGCAAGTAAAACCCTATGTAAAGAAAACTGGTTCAACAATAAGCAATAAACAACTATCTAAGCATAATAAGCAAATGAAAAAAGCAAACTATTTTAACTTTCCAACCTACATTCAATGAGAAACTACCCTATGAAAGAAAATAAATAAACAAGTAATCAAAGACACCTATCTAACCTATTAAAGAAAATAGACAAGCAAGCAACGACACCTAACTAACCTACGAAAGCAAAAGACAAGTAAAAAAAGACACCTAACTAACTTACTAAAGCAAAAGACAACTATCTAACCTACTAAAGCAAACAAACAATTAAGCAAAGGAAACTAACTACTGCAAGCAATCAAAGTAAAACTTCTCATTGAACAACTATCTAACCTAAGAGGAAAGTGGACTAAATGCTTGATGCAAAACTATTTCTAATGCGTGAAAGGAAATCTAAGAGGCAATTGGACTAAATGCTCAATGCAATGCATGAAAGGAAATCTATTCCATTGAAAGAAAGAAAGACTAACAACTAATTCTTAATATGTGATAAGCAATCTACTATCTAATCTATCAAAGCAAAATCTATCTATCCTACAACAAAAATACAACTATTTTCTAAACTATGAAAGAAAGAAACTATCTATTCTGATCTATGAAAGCAAGAAACTATTCTTTAATCTATGAAAGCAAGAGAACTATTATTTAACCTATGAAAATTCAAATATAATGTTGGTGGTTGTGTGAATGTTTTCAGTGTCAAATAATATCTCGATGGCACTTGACAACAAAGGACAATTCCAATGGTATAATCTTAACACTAATCTCAATGGAAAAATGAAAGGTATGGATTAAACAATCCAATGAGAGTTTAGCCATGACACAAATAATGTTAAATACCCTGCATATTCATGTATAAACCATCAACAACATAACGAGATCATCATTATACTTCTACACTATGTAAGCAAAACTAGATTCAACCATTAACTAAGAAACACAATTGCATTTTATTCTGTGAAAGGAAATTGCGTAAAATAAAACTATGCTATGTCTACTCTATCCATTCAAACTGCAAATAAGGAAATAATTAAAAACATAAATTAAACTATGATATTAAAAAGTAAATTAACAATCTATATTAACCTAAAACTAATTAAATGAAATCTATATAAAACTGAAGTAAGCAAGCTATAACTAAAAACTGGAACTAATTCTATCCATCCATCAAATCCCTATCAAAGAAAACCCAAATTAAAACTCTATTCTATTCTAATTAAACTCTGTTTTTAAACTAGACTATAAAATCATAAATCAAGCATAATATAACATATAAATGCACATGGGGTTAGTATAGAGACTTTCAAGTCTATTCCTAATCTACAATATCAGTGCATGCTAATACAATTCATCATTCTAACCTGCAAAACAATTAAAACAATTAAACTACAACAAACTAGTTAACACAATAAAAAAACATGCATGTACAGAAAATAAAAAGAGAAATTAAATTAAGAAATGCATAAATAAACATGAAGACAGTTACCAGACTACTGGTGCCCCTCCCAGCAAGTCGTGGTCACTCTCTAAAAGCACACCACGAACTCAACATGTCGAATTCACCATTAAAACTTGAAAACACAGTTCTGGCATAGTTTTGGCAATGTAAAATATCAAAACAGAGTAAAATCATTTTTCTAACAATTCTAATGCTTATGCTACTTGGTTAACTATCATCTAACCATCCTAGTGGTATTTATAAGCTTACATACCAAGTGGTTGACCACAAGAGGGTCAAACCACTTCTAATTTCGGAAAATTACAATAAATGATGCCCTAACTGATAAAATGGAGTGAGCCAATAATTGACCTCTTTGGACAACTGAAACTGATTTGTCTAGAGCTTAGTAGCTGGAGGGGGAAAGGATAAACAAAACCCACGTGCTCAATTTGCCCATCATTGGCTGCCAATACCTTAACCGCCAAGTCACCCTGCGTTTTTGTGCAATACACAGTGCTAGATAGAGTGTTGGATCAAGTGCTAGAACTAGAAACATAGTGCTTTTTTGCCCTGTAACACCAGAAAAACGTGAATTAGCTTTTATAAATCATAAAACGTGATGAATTATACTTGATTCAATCATTAAACATGAATTACACGTACCTTATGGCGATCATACCATTTTATCACGAAATTATTCAAAAAGATCCTTTAAAAGATGAAAAATGCATATGTACATGTTGCAAAAGTGTATAATATTCATCATAAAAATGATCATATCTTGGGCCCAACAATTTTCTACTGCAAAATACCTTGTTGTAATTTTTCCACTAATTCCTTGTATTGCAAATCTGATTTGGCAGCTTCTATAATTTTGTCTTTCAAATCTGTCTGGTACATGCTAATGGTTGTAGCATGCAACTCATGCACTCTTCTGCTGAGTGCATCAGACACTTTGTTCTATTTCCCATTGATATGCTTTGTATCAAAGTCATATTCACTGAGAAATTCTAACCGTTTGTTTTTCCTAGCATTTAGAGTTAGATGAACAAATAAATATTTTAGACCATTATGGTCTATCCTCAACTCAAACATTTTCCCCATGAGGTAGTGCCTCCACTTCCTCAAGGTATGCACTATGGCTGCCAACTCCAAATCATGAGTGGCATAGTGCCTTTCATGCTCCTTCAACTTACTTGATTCATAACATACAACAAACCCATTTTGACTGAGGAATCCACCAAGTCCTTCTTTACATGCATCGGTGCATACAATGAATTCTTCATTTGGATATGCAATCCTTAGTATTGGAGCACTTGTTAATAATTTCTTCAAGTGTTGGAAACTCTTTTCACAATCGAATGTCCATTGAAAATTCACACCCTTCTTTTGTAAAAAAGTGATTGGGTGTGCAATCTTTGAGAATCCCTCAACAAATCTCCTATAGTAGCCTGGAAGGCCCATGAATGATCTAACCTATGTCACATTCTTTGGTGCTGACCATCCTCTAATGGATTCTATCTTCTTAGGATCCACTACTATCCCATCCTATGAAATGATATGTCCCAAATAATGAATTTGCTTCTGATAAAATGAGTGCTTGCTCAATTTGGCATATAACTGATGCTCCCTTAATACTTGTAATACCATCCTCAAATGTTGTTCATGTTATTCCTTTGACTTAGAATATATAAGAATGTCATCTAAAAATACAATGAGAAACTTATCCAAGTATTCTCTGAAAATGCCATTCATTAAACACATGAAGACAATTGGTGCATTTGATAATCCAAAGGGAACTATTGTGAACTCATAATGACCATACCTTGTTCTGAAAGCAGTCTTGCTGATGTCTTCTTCTTTAATTCTTACTTGATGATAACCTGACCTAAGATCAATATTGGAGAACATTTTTTCATCTTTCAATTGATCAAAGAGGTCATTGATCATTGGCAAAGGATACTTATTCTTCACAGTTACCTTGTTCAACTGCCTAAAGTCAATGAAAAGTCTCAATGTTCCATCCTTTTTATTCACAAATAAAACTGGGGCACCCCAAGGTGACACACCTGGGCATATATACCCCTTCTTCAAAAGCTCTTCAAGTTGCATTTACAACTCCTTCAATTCTGGTGTACTCATCCTGTAGGGAGTATTGGATACTGGAGCTGCTCTGGGAATCAACTTTATGGAGAAATCAATGTCTCTTTTAGGGGGTAATCTTGATATTTCTTTAAACACATCTTCAAACTCTTTTAGGACTGCATAATCTTCAATATTTGATACCTTGTCTTTATGTGTCTCTTCCATATGTGTTGCAAATAATTGACACCCTTTTCTGTAACATTTCTTCAACTGCAATGCTGGAATTTCTCTAATGGTTACTACCCTGGGAATTCTCTGCACTATCCTTAGGTTCCTTTCCTCATCCAAGCAAGTAAATTCCTTATTATGACAGTCTAGGATAGCATGTTTTTGGTCCAACGAGTCCATCCCAACTATATATTCATAGGAACCTAAATGAAAGATGTTCAAATCTGCCCGGGTGTTAAGTCCATTCATGTCCATAAGACATGACTTAACCATCTCATTAACTTTTCTGTTGGCTCTGGTAGACAGCTGCACCAACCAAGATTTTCCATGCTTTCTTCTTGGCAAATGAAAATTTTCCACCATATTAGGATCTATATAACTATGATTAGCTCCTGAATCAATTAAAATATAAATGGTTTGGTTGTTGATCATACCTTCCACTTCAATCATGTGTGGATGATACTTTGCCTGCTTGTTGTCCAGGGATGCATAGATCCTTGGTACATTTCTTCCCATGTCCTCCACTTTTTCATCTTGCTATACCTTGTGAACAATCCTCACTTTTTCACTTTTACGAGGGAAATCTATAAACATATGATCTCCTTTACAACCCCAACATTGAATAGGTGAATGCCTTGGCCTTTGAACCCCTGTCTCCATCACTCTGGGTTCTCTGGAATTTGGCTATCCCTGAGGATTACTTTTGAAGAATGATGGCTTATTCCCCTTCTTCCTTTGATCCATCTTGAACTTCTTTTTGTCTTCCCAAGATTTTTGGAAAGTTGGCCCTTCTTTTTACTGATCATATAGGAATTTATCTCACCTTATGGTCTCCTCCAATGTTTTGGGATCATCATATTGTATTTTTTCACTGATGAATGATGGAAATCCACTCAAATACCTCTGAATCTTAACTATCTCATCCTTGATGAAAGAAAAATACTTCAACAGTTCTAGAAACCTTCTTTCATATTCATCTATGGCCATACTCCCGAGTTTGAGTTCAAAGAACTCTTTCATTTTCTTTTCATAGTATCTCTTAGTCAAATATTTCTTTTCAAAATACTTCTTGAATTCCCTTCAAGTTACACTTTTCTCTTTAATGTGTTGCACCTGCACAAGATGATCCCAACGCATGGATACCTTTACCTTGAGTTGATAGATGGAAATTATTCCTTTTGCATGAGAAGAATAATTATTCAATTGAAAATACTTTATCATGCCCAGTAGCCATGTCTCTGCTTCTTCATCCTTCTTATGCTCACCATCAAATGTAGGAGGTTTGATTTTGTTCATTTCTCCTCGTAGCTCATCCACCCCAGACCTCTTATGCTTCCTGACAGGGGATGGACTTGAGATGTTGTGTTTTCTCTCATTGGAATTCCTTGGGGAGTGATGGTGATGTCTGCTAACACTTCTTGTTCTTATTTTCTCATCAGGAGACCCGTGACTTACTGATTTGCTTGAGCCACTCTCCTTATCGAATTTATTTTCTATTTTGATCAAGCTCTGCATTAACTTCATTTTGAAGTCCTCACGCTACTCCTTGGATTTGATAATCCTTTCATTATCATCTTTATGGCTTTGGACATCCTTCTACAAATTTTTAATGGTCTCTACCATATTCATGTTTTCATCCCTTCCTTCTCCATGTCCGTTGGAGTTTGTTCCTTCAATGCCCAAATGGACATCCATCCCTCTGATTTCATCTTCCTGGTTGTAAGTCCCTTGTGATTCTTCCATTCCTATGAAATCTGTGTTGATCCTAATATGATCTAGTTGTTGTCAACTCTGCAAAATGTGAATCCAACAAAACTTTGTCAGGTTAACTGTTTCAACAATTTCATGAAAATATGAACCATTTTGGTTCAATAATATGTCGGAATTGTTTCTTCTGTTTTCCTGAAAATTGAATGCCCAGGTCAATTTTATGAGTGAATAATTATATTACAATTTCCAACACCTTTCCAATGCCTACTTCCATGCTCAATTCTGATTCTTGAGAAGAAAGTTATGGTTATTTGAAAATTGTCCATTAATTTTTCTGTTCACTCTTCAACTTGGTGCAATTATGCACTGTAATTATGATTTTTTGCACCTCCTCCATTAGAGTTTTAGTAGGATCTCAATTGGGTTTCTTAATATACATATTTTGGACAGTCTTTCCAAGTTTCACCTTTTTCTGTGTTCTAGGATGCTAGTTACATCCTACTGAAGTTCTAGACCAATTCATGTTTTTGGTTTGGAATGCTACATGTACCTTCTTTGCCATCTTAAACATTTTTAACATACCCAGAAATTTAATTCATCTCTAGGAATGTCTTCTATGGTTCAATATATTTCCATTGACTTCTCATGAACCTCAATCTGATTCCGAAGTAGAAAGTTATGGCTCTTCGAAGTTAGTTGGGTCTTAAAATTTACCCTCCATTGTTTATCCTGTAACTTCCTCATAAAATCTTTGTTTGACGAAAAGTTTACACCATTAGAAATATTTCTCTGGACTCTTTCATTTGAGATGCAGAGACAAAGTGTACCTTGGTACACTCTGTTCTCTTGGTTTTTGAGCAGTTAAAAACGTTGTTAAGGGCCTAAAAAACGTGTTGCAAAAACATGACCTTCAAATAGTACAAAACGTTGTAGAAATTCGTTGGTTTTATGCTCTTGTACACCATCCAAATGACTCCACATGCACAATTTTGAACCTGTACACCCATATTTATCATGTGAAGAAACACCATAAGGTAGTGCATGCTCCGTGCACCTATAATCAATATGGATCACTTCTCAGTTGTGCCAATAACTGGTCCACACTACTTTTGTGTTGCATGCTAATATCCACCGCACACAATTTTGGTTCGTGCACTAATACCCGTTGCACAATTTTTGTGTTACACACTAATATTCCATGCAAATTTTACTCTATGTGTTCCACCATGCCAAAGTTTAGTATGCCCCCACTGCACACTAGTACTCTGCGCACATCATTAACTAAATTGTCGCGCGACAACATATACCCACATTGCATGCGCACCAACAAAATTTCTCTGCGTTCTGCCAATACTATGCACACCACGCACGCCATTATTATGCGTATGCACACCAAAAGCACCAAATTTTTTTCTGTGCAATGCCACTCTGCACCATGTAGCGCCAAATTTAAGTGCATAGACCCGCACGCTAATATTTTTTCGCGTAGTGTCAAATTTAAGTGCCCAGACCCGTGCACCAATATTTTTCTGTGCAATGTCAAATTTAAGTGCGTACACCTGCACGCCAATATTTTTCCACGCGGGACCAAATTTTAGTGCATGCACCCACATGCCAATATTTTTTCTGTGCAATGCCAAATTTTAGCACGCGCACCTGCACGCCAATATTTTCCCCTGCAACACCAAATTTTAGTGCACGTACCCACACGCCAATATTTTTTCGCGCAATGCCAAATTTTAGCGCGCACACCTGCACGCTAATATTTTTTCGCACAGTGCCAAACTTTAGCACGCACAGACGCACCCCAATATTTTTACACATATCACAAGTTTTTTACTGTGCATCATGCATTTTTAGTGCGCCCACTTGCGCACATTCATTTTTATGCGCATCAATTCCTCATGAATTTCACTGCATAAATTAGGGCTTTTGCCTAAATTTTTCCCAATTTTTACCTTAGACATTATGAAACTATGAAATTTGTTCAATTTCACCCTGATAACACCAATTCAATGTCTGCAAAAACAAATCTTTGTGGGTTGACATTTCTAGAACGATTTTTTCCCAAACTCAATTCACAAATTGAGAATTTTAATCAACTAATCTCGCTCCATTTGTCATGGCTTCACTGTAACTTCAAATTCGACCAATTCCAGATCTGAATTTACTAAAACAAATATTAAATAAAGAATATCTCACCACTTGGCCAAATTTCTCAATTTTCCCATGAATTTAACAACATAAATTGGGGATTTTCCCAATTCCACGCAATTGCTTCTAATTTTTACCATGGATGCTTTGTAACTTGAAATTTGGCCACTTCGAAATCAATCCTCTGTGAAATTTCGCTTCAACTCAAATTGCTTGGCCCATCCAGGATGGGTGTTGAAAATTGAGGCTCTGATACCATATTGTAACATCCCCAACATCCAACTGGGCTACTCCACATAAAAGTTTTCGAACTGTATGCAAACTAAAACATATGCACACAAAAACTCTTGCGGAACTTTATATATATAACTCAAAACATAAAAATACATTCTGTAAATGCACACATTCATATGGAAATAACAGTAACATATCCATGCAACATAAACAGGCAATACCCATAAATATAAAGATAGTTATAAACCGCACATAGGATAAACCCATAAAAAAAAACATGTAAATAATAATGCGGCATGTAATTTAAAACACAATTGACACTTATCTTGGTAACAATATCAAAAACTGCGTGCAGACCTTCCACGAACCTCCCAACCTTACACCACACTTCTCATCACTCTCAGCAGTGGGTCACCCCCGAGCTGGGACTAAACTCCACCCAGTTAAAGGGGTTCCTAACCAGGCTGGCGTGTCTCAGACAACCAGAAAGACTCCCTCACAGATACCAACTCAAACTAACAACCTATAGTCCCTCATTCCCCACATGCCTATCCCACCCCAGGAAGTGTGCCCCTTCTTTGCTCATTATTCCCTCGGTTGCCTCACTTCCCTTCCAGGGCTTCAACAACATGCCAAACAGGAAGTCTCAGAGCCCTGTAGCTATAGTTTAACACCTTCAGGAAATCAATTCCCAAAAATTATCTCACCCAAAGAGAAATTTCTCACGGGCCTGACAACCCGCCTCTTCAATATCCCATAGGCCTGACAACCCGCTTCTTCGGACCAATTCCCAAGCTAACCAAGTACATGTACATGTATAGGTACAAGTATGGTACTGGTTCAGGTACAAATACAGATACAAGTACAGGGATAGTGACAGTAACAGAAAGGTACATAGGACAACTAAATGAGTGAGTGAATGATGATGGAATGATAGGAAAATGAACTAAGTCCAAGCTATATGTATGCATGTTCCCAACTTGACACTTTTCATGTTGGGAGCTACTTTGGCTCACTTGTCCCCATCCTTAGAAATTAGGATAAAATAATTATTCATACTTTATAACTTAAGGAATATTAATATAATATTCCTTTTTGGCTTAATTTCCGTAGCTTCTCCCTTTTCCTTAAATTTTAGCCCCCCCTTTCCCTAACTAGTGTAGTTTAGTCCCCATACTCTTTTATCATGGTCAGCCTACACACAACGATGTATTTTATATTAATGATAAGACATATACAAAAATAGGCTCACTGGCCTTTAGCTTCTAGGCTCTCCAACCTAATCATCACATAATCCTTCTTGTCTATAATAAACTGGCTCACCAGCCTATAAAACACAACATATACACAAAGGCTCCCTGGCCTCAAAATCACGCGCACTCAAGTTTGTTGCGCACGGTATCCTGGAATGTGCACACTTCATCATTTTACTGTGCAGTACATGTGTGCACTATACCATGGAAGGTGCATACGAAAATGAAATCAAACAAATCACCAACTTAAGTACATTTGCATTTACATTTACAATTGGGTTTGGCCTAGGGGTATTACATCACATGTTAGCTGACAAGAAAAATCAAATATGCTTTCAACATTATCATGGTTAAATATTCTTTTAACATTATCATCGTTAAATAACTAAATGTTTAGTGTTATATATCAATATTAAATATTGGATGAAGTGCAAAATGCATAGGGGAGAGGGGTGAATATTTGGAAATTTAAAACTTAATGGCATGTAGTAGTCACATGACATTATTTTAAATTTTGAATTTTTTTCACATGTGTATTGTAGTAGATTTTATTTCTGTTTTTCTTCTTAAAGTGTTATGTGTTTAAAATGAAGTTATGTCAACAATAAGTTACAAGATGTTCCAATTTTTTAAGTGTTGAACATTTCACTTTATCAAAGATGAACAAAAGAAAAACTATTTAATAATTATGAGAATAATAGTGTTCAAGGAGGCATTAGATACACAATGAGTATGGATGGTCATGAGTATTATTATTGGAGAAAACAACTATTAAAAAATTAAGAGAGTATCTCAAAGAAATAATTACACTAAAAATGCAGTACAACAATATCTAGACTAAGGAGATGACGAAAATGTCATATCCACACCACTTTTAAAAAATAGGTGCATCCAATAATAAATATTTAGCATGTTCTTTTCTCTTCCAAAGATTTTAAACCCATCTTAGAAGTGCAATTAAAAATCAACATTAAAAAAAAAAAACTAAAAAATTGAATTTACTTGCTATTTATGAAGGGTAACAAATTTTGTAAAATTTCAAAAGAAGGGATATCATTGACAAGGAGATGTCACACTTCCTAAATTGTTTGTTGAATAGAAACTATTAGCCCTTAACAATTGTCCTAGCAACTACCCTTGTAGTATTATCATCTATCTCTATTTATTTGTTGATTAATGTGTCTACTCATAATAATTTAATTTCACAACAATCAATATGATGAATGTGAATTGTTACATTTATACAAATTGCCCTCTTTCCTCCATCATTCCCCATTGCAAATATCATTCCACTGATCTTTAAATTAGCAAATCTTTGTATTTTGCTAACATTTTGGTTCCCAAAGTTTAGTAATGTTGAGTTAATTAACATTTGCATGTTGTTTTATGACTTCTTACCATTGTTTTTGATGAGATACGTGGTGTTTCTACTATGATGATCACATTGTTGAACAAATGCAAGCTAATAGGTGTGGCCTAATATCCAACCAAGGATCAATAATCCATTACTTTCCAATCACATATTCTATATCATGCAGCTATGCACCTTGTCAATTGTTTTTCCCTTGATATGGTTGGGTCGAATATGGGGTTGCCATGATTACTCCTTTTTTATTGTTTCTCTCTAAGGATGGTTAGGTCAAATTTGGGCTGACCACGAATGGGGCCTTTGGGCCACATGTGGTAGAAAATTATCTCTTACTTGTGATGGTTCCAAAGGTGTGCCACCCACCACATTGTTCACCCTTGATTCCTAGGGTTATTTTTTTCTCATCCTCGTGGATGGATACAATATTCTCCTTACCATATCCTCTTGCCAAGGCTAAGGAAAATGCACATACATGGTGTGCATCAATTATTTGAACATGGGTTTCTTAACATCTCCTCATGTGAAGAATGGATATGGCTATGTCATTGCTTATGAGAGCATGTGCTTTTCCTTTAGCATGCCTCAACATATTAAGTTATTGTAGAAATATATAGATGTGCAAACTCACTACTTTCTCTTGTCTCTATAAGAATCTTTGTGCCAAAGATTACAATTACCCCTATGATGATCTGACCAACTGCATTACATGCATTAATGCTCATTATATCATAAATGTTTCCCTCATTGACAACAATGGAGACTTATTTTATTGTACACATTCAATATTTAAATATCTTTGGGTGCTACACCCTCTAGCATTTAATATCATATCATTTAATGAAAGTGCACTTGTAACTTGTAGATCATAGTTTTGTTATTTTTGTGCAAGCATATACATTACTTGTAGTCATGTATTATTGATTACTTTTCCATTACCATTGCTACAACATTTCCTGCATTTCCCCCATTTACACTAAACTATATTCATGTTGATGTCCCATGGTTGTAGTGCTTGAACCAATGACGTCCCAATTTAGTTCTCAGGTTACACTACTTATTCTTTATTATTCAAGGATCATGTATATGAATTTATTCTTGAGGCCAAACATAACTATACAACATCCTTTTCGAAGCATTTCCAAATTCTGGTAATATTACTAACTAATCAGTTAGTGAGAATACAATTCACTTATGCACTAAGTTACACTAAAACATTTGATATGATTTTCCATAGAATTGTAGTGTAAATAATGTTAAGTTGAATGGAGGTATTTTGGAAATCATGCTCAATTAGAATCTTTTATTATGTTTCCTTAATATTTTCACTAAAAATGTTAATAACAATATTTAAGTTATGTTAAATGTGTGATTTTGTATGCTAAAACAACGTTTATGCTAAGAATTAAGTTTGTATTTCATATTAGATGGTTGCAATTTGGAATGAAAATATATTGATGGTATGTATTGGGGAAATAATATCACATGAAGAGCTGGTTAATTCTCTTCCTAATGACTCATGACTCCCTCCACTCTTGATCCTATTCAATTTTGACCTAGTCCAACTACCTTAGTAAAAAAATACATTCATTACTAATTTGAGGGGATCAAGGCCACCACTAAAACATTTCATTGATATTCTTCTCAAATCAACAAAATACTTCCAAAATTAATTCAAACTTATTTTAAACAATTGGATGAATATATACCCATGAAATTAAAATTCATACTAATTCTTTAAATTTTATCTAGTTTCCAACATGTTAATGACTTTCACCACCACTAAAACTCGGGTAAGGTGTCGCTCTTAATACAATTCAATATTGGCTTAGTCCAATTCCTTACTTAGTCCAAAAGGTCATTCCTTACTAACTAAAGGGGCTTAAGACCACCACTAAAAATTATGTAGAATAGCCATTAAAACATTTAGTTGATATTCTTCTCAAACTAACAAAAGGTTTCCAAAATATTAACTTGTTTTGAATAATTAAATAAATATACACCTTTCAATTTAAAATTTATATCAATTCTTTGAACTTCCAAAAATAATTCAAACTTATTTTAAATAATTAAATGAATATATATACCCTTAAATTCAAAATTCATAACAATCCAATCTATTTTCCAATAAATTAATAACTAAATAACCACACTAAAATTTACCTAAAACCACTAAAAAACTTTCCATCTAACTTTTAATAAACTAATAACCTTTTTTTTCCCAAGAAAATTGTGCATTATATTGAGATATATAATTTGTTTACATATTCATAGGTCCATTACAAAAAAGGCCCAGCCATTTCAGCTTCATTCAAGAATACCTTTTAACAATACCTCGCTCCAATACAATTGAAAACGAAGTTCCATTAAGGGACTATCCAAAAGTAGATTCATAAAATAACATCTCATAAGGGGTCTTTCCAAAAATAGAGCCATAAAAAGCTAGCTCCCCACAGTCAAATGAAAGGACCAAAAAACTAAACCAAAAAGTTCATAACATAAAACTGTCCTCTAGACATATTAAAGGAAGCGAGGATAATACATCTTTATGTATGTTCTAGGTCCTTCTTGACCTTCCATCCACTGGAAGAAAACGATCACTCCCGGACGTTCCATCAAGGCCTGTTTGGATAGGAAATCATCCTCCTAATTTTTCTTCTCTGTAAACATGAGCAAAAGTGATGACGAAAAACTGCTTGATGAGATCCCTAACTCTCTCTTTCCAGCTGTCAATGGAAATAACCTACAAATAGACAACATCATTTAGTCAATCAATTATTATTTTGGAATCTCCCATGATGTGGATATCTGAAATAGATAGTCTTTGTGCCATCTTAAGAATATCCCAAACACCTAGGAGTTCATCTCTTGTGTTGGTGCCCCTACCA
>JZKD02S2360563.1:0-30705 GCA_000966675.3 Picea glauca | reverse complement strand
TGAGCAAAATAAACAATAATTCATTAGTCACAACAATTCAAAACAAATGAAACATTTATCTAGATCATCATAATTGAATTAAGCATTTAATACCAAAAGAAAAGGGAATAAGTTAAGCACTGAAGTTACATGACTAAAAGTTTTAACATTTTTTAATATGTTTTTAATTATATATATATTTTTTCTAATTTTTTTTTGAATTTTTATTTGTTTTGAATTTTTTTTTTCTCTTTTTTTTTCTTTTGGTCCTTCAAGTTTTAAGAGATTTTTTATTATTCATTTTAATAATTTTTTTTTTCTTAAAATTATTGTTTTATTGGAAATTTTAAATTTTTTTCTTAGGTTTTTTTTCCACTTTTTTTAATGTTTTTTTTTTCAAATTTGGGTTTTGAATATATGTTTTTAAATGTATTGTTTTCATGACATTATGTATTATCTTGTGTTTGGGGTGCTAAACTAAGATTTTAAAAGTAAGCATTTAAGGATTGTTTTTATGATTTAGTTTACAGTAATGATGATTTCTTTTACCACTTTAAACAAATGTGTCATTTTAATACCCCAATTTTAAAATGGGGGCTACCGGTAACAATACTTTTCAATTTGATGGTTTATTTTGAGGTTTTGGTTTTAATGGTACCGACTACTAAAAATATGTTTTCAAAATATCTCTAATTTTAATGTTTTGAAAAAAACATTTTTCTTTATGCAACATCATTTTTTATTCAGGTGCAGATTTTAAGGTTTTTTTGAGTTATTGTATGAGTTTTGAAGGCCATGCTTAAAAAATATTGTAATTTTGACCCCTTTTGAAAAAATGGTGCTACTGATAGCACCACTTTTCAATTTGGGGGTTGATTTTCATGCTTTGTTTTGCAAAAATATGGTTTTTTGGGAGAGAGTTCTCGTGTTGAGGTCACAATTCTCATTAAGTTTGTAACTTTGTTGATGATTAAAGAGGAGGATATCAACAAGACAACATTTAGAATAAGGTATGGACATTATGAGTTTACATTGGTACCATTTGGGTTGCCAAATGCACCAACTGTCTTTATGTGCTTGATGAATGACATATTTAGAAATTACTTGGACAAGTTTGTCATTTTTTTCTTGGATGACATACATATCTACTCTAATTCTGAAGAGATGCATGAGAAACACTTGAAAATGGTGCTACAAGTGTTGAGGGAGCATCAGTTGTATGCAAAGATGAGTAAGTGCTCATTTTATCAGAGGTAGATTCATTATCTGGGCCATATCATTTCAAAGGAAGGGATAACAATGGACCCATAAAAGATAAAGGCCATTGAAGGATGGCCAACAACAAAGAATATCTCAAAAGTGAGGTCATTCATGAGACTTGTAGGCTACTACAAAATATTTATTGAAGGCTTCTCAAGAATTTGACACCCAATCATTTCTTTGTAAAAGAAGCGCATGAGGTTCAAGTGAACTCTTGAATGTGAATAAAGTTTTCAATGTTGATTAATTGGGTTGGTTGTCATTGATGTCAACCCTTGAAGCAAGTCCAATAGAAAATTATGGTAGCCCCAAAAGTGTAGATAAGGAACCCATGTTTATCTGAGGAATAATGTAATGACGATCAATGAATTTTGAGGAAACACTATCATAGATGGATAATACATGTTGTTTCATTTTTGGTGATATGTAGTACGTCACGTAGTTCCTCACGGTTGAGGAGATATGGCTTAGTGAAGTTGGAGAACCCTCATGAGTTATCTAGAAGCCCCTAGAAGGTCAAAGAAGTCAATTATTCTAGAAGCTCCTAGAAGAAGTTTACTAGTCAAAATGGTTGTAACTAGGAGTTAATCATGAGTAAATTTGTTTTAATAAGAAAATAATTAAAAATAAATGAGTTGCAACAAGAAGTAGTGATTTTACTATTTATAGTAAAGTGGTTTCAAGTGGGTAAAGTAGTTAAATGTGGGACAACCATAAAAGAAGGAAGTTGGGTAAAAAAGTTAGAAGATAACCCCTAAAGGAAGTTACTTAGAGAGTATAAATAAGAGAGCAAGGGTCTTCCATTAGCACCTAATTGAGAACATTGAATATTTCTTTTGTGAAATGTTATGGGTAGGTATCATTGACAAATCTAAAGCAGTAAGTTTGAAACAACGATGGGAGAAGTTACAGGTTCGAAAGGTTGAGACTGTGGGTACTGAACTAGGGTTTTACTAAAGATATCCGCAGGTTGTTGTACTAGCAGGACATAGACATCCATGGGAAACAATGGGACAAAGCGCAAATACCTGTGAGTTTACTGAAAACAGAGCGCATATCTATTGCCAAGGATGAATAAAAGGAAGATCAGATGTATGAGTGACAAGTTACAGAGTTGAGAAGAGGCTACGGGAAGGTCTAACAATGAGAAGGTACAACAAATATATCTACAATAACAAAAGGTATGTTGTATTCTTTTTTTAAGTAGGTCTTTGGTGAATTCTTGGGATATAGCAATGGGAGATTGAGATTTTTCCCTTGAGGGTCTATTGGTTGTATGGCATATTTTTTATAAGACAGATCCATAGGGATACATTGATATTGTATTGGTTGGTTGTTGAGGGTATATTTCATTGGGCATCTTGTTAAGATATATCTTGTGTTATTTGAAGCATTCTTGAGGGTTTATGATTGAAACCTATAGCTATCAGTACAGGTTGTGGTTACATAACAGTAAGGGTTTGATGTATGGTTAATGTAAGGGTTTCTTATGTCACACACGATTAGTGATACATATGTATGAACCTAGTACATGGTTGTGTTAGATCTACTTGGATATTGGATGAGTATTCTTTTCTATCAAATCGACCAGTTTGTGAGTAGATACAGAAAGATTAGACAATGAATGAGACTGAGACAATGACATAGACAGAGTGATAGAGATAGTATTAGTGATACTATCATAGGTTTTTTCTAGTCCACAAGTTGCAACAAATAGAGGTGTGAACATCCATGAGTTGCAATAGGGAAAGGTGCAGACATTCGTGTGTTGTAGAATAAACAAGTCACAGATTTGCAGGAAATTTTTTAAGAAGACTGGTATAGGTTCTGACAACATTTCAGTGACAAGTTGTCTACATTTGAAATTTATACTTCTGGGCGGTTGTACAGGGCAAGGATAGGTGGTTCTAGCCACCTTTCGGTTGTAGTTGGAGAACATAGGGGGTTGTATCCTCCTTTTGGTTGGAGCCAAAAAATTGGGGGGTTGGAACTTCCTTCAGGTTGTAGCTTGAGAATCTAGGGGGTTGGAGCAGGAAAATAAAGGAATTTTATGCTTCCAATGAATTTACTTCTTAAATACATATACGAAAAAGAATTTTGTGGTTTTCTCCCGCATTGGGTTTCCACGTAAAAATATTGGTGTATTGTGTATGTGTATGATTTATCATTGTTCACATTTTATTTATTCTTCATTTATTGAATGATATTGGTAAATGGATCATAAGGTTAACAACACTTATATACACTATGGTTAAAAATGATTAAAAATATCTATTACTGATTCACCCCCCTCTCACTAATCCAAGAATTGGTATTAGAAAAGGTCCTTCAAAAGGTAGTTTAACAAATGGAAGCAGACAATGGATTACTATAAGATTGGGATACCATAGTTTTATGGGGAAGATTATGCCTTTTGGAGTAGAAGAATGAATACAAACATACAGGAACCTAGGCTTGATGTTTGGCAATCGATATTAGATGGATACAAAGCACCAACCCCTCCTCCAACAGTTTAAGATGGAAATAAAATTGAAGAAAATAATTCAATAGCCACAACTGCACTCCTGAATGGTCTGATTAAATCAATATACACCAAATTTATGCATTGTTATTTCGTGAAAGAAATCTAGGACAAACTAAAGAATATATATGAAGGAGATGAGAAAGTCAAGGAAGTCAGACTTCAAATTTTTAGAGCAAAGTTCAAACAAATGAACATGAATGAATATGGAGACATATCAACCTAATTTCTACGAGTTGATGAAGTAGTAAATAGCATCAAAGGACTAGGAGATGAGTTAAAAGAATCAGTTATTGTAAAAAAGGTATTGATATCCCTACCAATGAGATCTGATTCAAAGATTTCATCACTAGAACATAGAGTGGACCTAGCTATAATGACCATGGATGAGTTGCATGGGACACTAATGGATTATGAGATGAGAATAGATAAAGACAATCTGGTTATAAAGGAAGCATCATTCAAAGAATCTAACAAGACAAAGAAAAAGGTAAAATCAGATAGTAGCCGCAACGATATCTCAGAAGACGATGAAGAAGTGGCCAAATTCGTCAAAAGGATGAAAAATGGAACTGACAAATGTAAAGGTATGATTCCATTGATTTTTTTTTATTGTGAAGGTATTGGTAATTTTTATAATATATGTCCCCATAAGAAAAAGAAAATAAATGAAGAATATGACTCTAAGAGGAAACAAATACTCAAAGGCAAAATAACCAGAAATATTTTTTTCAAGAAAATCCTTTGCACCAAAGAAGATGGATCCTCATTAGATGAAGATGAAGTCAATGATAGTGATACATAAAGGGTATTAATCATGGTAGTATAAGATTCCAATGAAGAAGGCCCTAGAGAAGAATATGAAGAGGCATAAGTTGACTACAAAGAATAATTGTTGAGTGCCATAGAAGTTATAAAAATAGAAAATAATAAAAACACGTCACTTCAGGCATAACTAAAAAGAAAAGAGGGAGATCAAAATTCCAACTCCAAAGTACTAGAGAAGATGATCACTAAGTTAAAAATACAAGTAGAAGAAGACAAGAGAATTGAAGAATCACTTAGAGAAAATTTAGAATAAAGAGATAATATCATTGGAAATTTGGAAGCAGAGATTGTCACATTAAGAAAAGACCTTCAGAAGAAAAACATGCAGAACAACTCTAAAGTTTTGGAAGATATTATTAACTATCAAAGGCCACATCATGACAAGTCTGGACTAGGATACAACTAGATAGAAAAGGGCTCAATCTCCAAAAAATAGATCAAGAAACAAAACCAATAAGCTACGCAGAGACAATTAAAGGATCTCTTGAGAAGGAAGAAGAAAAGAAGTTTCATAAGGAATATTACATAGATACTCCACCACACAAAAGATTCAGATTTTAGAATCAATAGTAGTCAGAAACAAGAAGGCCTCAAGAAGAAGAAGGATTCAAAAGAGTAACTCCTTTTAGAAGATATTCAACTCCCATGTATCAAACTATCTTTCTTGGACTATGTTATTCATGTAAAATTTTTGGAGATAAGGCTTTAAATTACAGAGAAGATAACATGAATAGATACAACCATGAAAGTTATGCAATAAATGGTTATTCAAGAAGGCCTAGTGAAACACAAAGAAAAAATTACAACATATTTGAATCCTTGAGTACTGAAGAAGAATGCTACAAGTGCAACAACTTTAGACACAAGTACAAAGATTGTAGAATGAAAGTTCTTCCAAGAGAATCACAACAAGACCACAACAATTATAGACAGGAACCTCAAAGAACATGGATGAGGAAGTGAAATCATTACAACAATTAAGAATGCACACTCGTTGTACAAGCTCAACACAAGAAACATGGTTGGTATGTTGATAATGGTTGTTCAAAGAACATGACAGGTGATCAGGAAATGTTTCTAACTTTGTAAAAGGAAAGAGATGGGCCAGTCTCTTTTGGAAACGAAAACTCAGCCAAAATCATTGGAAGAGGCACAATCAAGATTGTAAGTAAGGATGCCAACACAAAAAATGTTCTACTAGTGGAAGATATGAAACACAATCTTTTGAGTGTAAGTCAAATGTGTGACCAATGTCACAAACTTGTGTTTGATTCATAGAAATGTGATATAAGAAACGTAGATCTAGGAAGAGTGGTGGAGATAGTTGTGATAACTCCAAGAGCATATACGTACTAAGCGAAATTGGAAAGGAAAAGTGTTTTTTAGGAGAGGAAGATAAAGTTTGGTTATGGCACAGAAGAATGGGTTACATTAATTTTTATAATGTTGTCAAGGTCATCATAAAGGAAGCATTCAGAGAAATGCCCTAGATCATGAAGCCAACAAATACATTATGCAAGTATTGTCAACATGGAAAGAAAACCAAAACCAAGTTCAAATCAAATGAATACTCCACAACAAGACCACTGGAAATTGTGCATATTGATCTAGTTGGACCGACTATAATGAAGGGGTTGAAAGGTTAGTAGTACTTTATGCTATTAGTTGATGACTATACAAGAATGACTGTAGTTTGTTTTCTTAGGAATAAGTCAATGGCATTTGAGAACTTCAAAATGTAAAAGGAGATGGTTGAAAATGAAAAATATTAAAAAAAAAAAATGTTTGAGATTGGAAAATGGAGGAGAGTTTACTTCAAAGTAATGTATGGACTTTTACAGTAAGCATGGGATAAAGAGGAAATTACCCATTTCCAGGATACCACAACAAAATGGGATCATTGAAAGGAAGAACATGACAATATAGGAAATGGCCCAAACTATGTTAATGGATTCCAAGTTGACAAACATTTTTTTGGTATAGGAAGTGCATATAACAATTCACATTCAAAACAAAGGAATACTCAGAAACAATGGTAATAAAACTCCTTATGAGCTATGGAGAGGAAGACCAATGAATGTGAAGAATTTCAAAGTTTTTGGAAGCAAATGTCGCATTAAAAGAAAAGATGGAAAAATGGGAAAGTTTGAATCTCATGTTGACAAAGACATACTTCTTGGATACTCAAGCACAAGGAAAGCATACAAATGCTTCAATATAAGGCTCAAAAAATTGTGGAAAGCATAGATGTAACATTTGATGAGACACGTGGATGAAAGATAAAATAAGAAGGTATGGATTCAATGGAATAGGTTCACGAAGCATAAGTAAAGGAAGAAGGAGTAGTAGGAGAGAAAGATGAAGAAGAGCAGTAAGAAGAAGAGAAATAACAATAAGATCTTCAAGTTCCTCCAAAGACATCTAGCAGAAGAATACAAAAGAATAATTCATCAGGTCATATTATCGAGAATAAATATGCAAGAGTTGAAACTAGAAGAATAATTTGTTCACTCGAACAATTGCACCTAGCACTAATATCAACATTTCAACCAAGAAATTTTGAAGAAGCTAATAAGGGTGAATTCTGGATCAAATCCATAGATGAAGAGCTAGATCATATAGAGAAAAATGGCACTTGGGAACTGGTTCCAAGGCCAAGGAACAAGAATGTTATTGGTACAAAGTGGGTTTTCAGAAAAAAATTGAACAAAGATGGACAAGTTTCTAGGAGCAAAGCATGATTGGTATGTAAAGGATATGCTTAGGTTGAAGGTATAGAATTTGAAGAGATGTTTTCCCTAGTTTCTAGAATGGAAGCAATCATATTGATCCTTTCTTATGCATGCTCCAAGAATATTAAAGTGTATCATATGGATGTGAAATCAACCTTCCTAAATGAGGATCTAGAGGAAGAAGTATACATTGAGAAACGATAAGGATTTCATTTATTAGAGAATGGAAATTATGTTTGCAGGTTGAAGAAGGTCTTGTATGGTCTCAAACAAGCCCCCAGAGCATGGTATTCTAGACTGGATAGATAATTACAACAACAAGGGTTCAAGAAAGGGAATGAAGAAAGAAACCTCTACATCAAGGTAAATCAAGATAATATTTTGTTAATTGAAGTTTATGTTGATGATATTATCTTTGGAAGTGAGGATGAAAGGATGATCCATAAATTTTCAAAGGATATTTAGAATGAGTATGAGATGTCATTGCTTGGAGAATTATCTTTCTTTTTGGGTCTTTAGATATGTAAAATTACCTAAGGAACTTTTATCTCTCAGACCGAGTATATCAGAGAAATTATAAAGAGGTTCGGAATGGAATATTGCAAACCAATGAATACTCCTATACAAACCACTTGCAAGTTAAGTAAAAACGATGATTCAAAAGATACAGATCAGAGGTCGTACAAGTCAATGATTGGCATCTTACTTTATGTGACAACTTCCAGACCATATGTGATGCAAGCAGTTGGATAGGTGGCATGATTTCAAGTAGCACCAAAGGAATCACATTTTTTGGCAGTAAAGAGGATAATCATATACCTCAAGGGTACATAAGAGTTTGGATTATGGTATCCAAAAGGGAAGGGTCTATCACTTATTACCTACACAGGTGTAGATTGGGAAGGTTGCATTGATGATCAAAGAAGTGCAAGTGGAACATATTTCTAATTGGGTGATTGTTTGGTATCTTGGCTAAGCAAGAAGCAATCATCAATATCATTGTCTATGGATGAAGCATAGTATATTGCGGTAGTATCATGTTGTACATAGGTCCTATGGATGAAAAAAACATTTAAATATATACAGGTTGAATATAATGAGCCCATTCCTATATTTTGTGATAACACAAGCACCATCAATATCTCCAAGAATCGAGTGATGCACTCCAAGACGAAGCACATTCCAATCAGGTTTCATTTTCTATAGGAACAAGTTGCAGAGAATAAAATTAGAGTTGAGTATGTTGGGACCAAAGAACATATTGAAGGTATCTTTACAAAACTGCTTCCAAGGGAAGCTTTTGAGTATCTTCTCCAGAAACTCAGAGTATTTTCTACCCCATAATGAGTTTTGAATGCTTTTCTTATATGTCATATATTTAAACAAGGAAGCACCATGATGAGGATAGAGGAAAGTTCAGTCAGGGGGAACAACCCTGAAGGGAAGTTACCTTTTCCATTGATGTCAAATGTGGAGACATTAATCATATGCATGGAGATAAAGCACAAATGAATGATTCCAGGGGGAGTGATGATCATAGTGGTAGCATGAGAACCATGAATTCAGTGTTTCATCAAAGTGTTTCCATCAATGCCAAATTAATCAGATGCATGGAGAGAAATAACATAGGCATGATTCCAGGGGGAGCGATGGTCACAGAAGGAGTATGAGCAACATGAATTCATTTTTGCATTAGACTGTTTCCATCAATGCCAAATGGGGATATTGTTGATTAATTGGGTTGGTTTTCATTGATCTCAACTCTTGAAGAAAGTTCGACACCAAATTCAGTATCCCCATAAGTGTGGATAAGGAACACATGTTTATTTGAGGAATAATGTAATTAAGATCAGTGAATTTGTAGGAAATACTATCATATTAGTACATGTCGTGTCATTTCTGGTGATATGTGGTATGTCACATAGTTCCTCATGGTTGAGGTGATATGTCTTAGTGAAGTTGGAGAACCCTCATGAGTTATCTAGAATTCCCCAGAAGGTCAAATAAGTCAATTATTATAGACTCTCCTAGAAGAAGCTTACTAGTTAAAGTGGTTGTAACTAGGAGTTAATCATAAGTAAAGTTGTTGCAATAAGAAAATAATTAAAAATGAATTAGTTGCAATAAGAAGTAGTGAGTTTACTATTTATTGTAAAGTGGTTTTAAGAGGGTAAAGTAGTTAAACGTGGGTTATGCCTACAAGAAGGAAGTTTGGTAAAATAGTTAGAAGATAACTCCTAAAGGAAGCTACTTGGAGAGTATAAATTAGAGAGCAAGGGTCTCCCATTAGCACATAATTGAGCACATTGAATATCTCTTTTGTGAAATGATATGGGAATGTATAATTGACAAATATAAAGTAGTGATTCTGAAGCAACGATGAGAGACATTGCAAGTTAGAAGGGGCACAACTGTGGGTATTGAACTAGGGTTTTACTGAAGATATATACAAGTTGTAGTACTAGAAGGATGCAGACATCCACATGCCACAATGGGATAAAGTGTGGATACTCGCGAGTTTACTGAAGACAAAGAACATATCTATTGCCAAGGCTAATGAAAAGGAAGATCCGATCTATCAATGACAAGTTGTAGAGTTGAGAAGAGGCTACATGAAGGTCTAACAATGAGAAGGTACAACATAGCTATATACAATATAAAAAGGTATGTTATATGCTTGTTTTAAGTATGTCTTTGGTGAATTCTTAGGATATGGCCATGGGAGATTGAGAATTTTCCCTTGAGGGACTACTGGTTGTATGGAATATTCTGTATAAGACAGATCTACAGGGATACATTGCTACTGTATTGGTTGGTTGTTGAGGGTATACTTCATTGGTTATCTTGTTAATATATATCTTGTGTTATTTGAAGCATGATTTAGGGTTTATGGTTGAAACCTATAGCTATCAGTACAGGATGGGATTACATAACAATAAGGGTTTGATGTATGGTTAATTTAATGGTTTCTTATATCACACAAGATCAATAAGACATATGTATGAACCTAGTACATGGTTGTGTTAGATATACTTGGATATTGTATGAGTATTGTTTTCTATTAGATCAACCAGTTTGTGAGTAGATATAGAAATATTAGACAGTGACCGAGACTAAGACAGTGACACAAATAGAGTGACCAAGACATTATTAGTGATACTATAAGAGGTTTGTGCTAGTTTGTGAGTTTCAACAAATAGAGGCACAAACATTCGAAATTTTCAGTAGGGAAAGGCGCATACATCCACGTGTTGTAGAATAAACAAGTCATGGATCTGCAGGAAAGTTTTGAAGAAGATTGGTATAGGTTGTGACATAATTTTAGTGATAGAGTTGATGCAGTCACAGTTGTGACAGTGACATAGTTGATTCAATGAAAATGGCATGTTGTCTACATTTGAAATTTATACTTCAGGGTGGTTGAACAAGGCAAGGATAGGTGGTTGTAGCTGAAGATCATAGGTGGTTGTAGTCGAAGATCATAGGGGGTTGTAGCCTCCTTCTGGTCGAAGCAAAAAAATTGGGGAGTTGGATCTTCCCTCGGGTTGTAAACTAAGAATCTAGGGGGTTGGAGCCTCCTTCCAATTGGAGCTAGAAAGCAAAGGAGGTTGGTGCTTCCAATGAATGTACTTCTTAAAGACATATAAGAAAAATATTTATGTGTTTTTCTCCCGCATTGGGTTTCCACGTAAAAATACTGGTGTACTATGCATGTGTATGATTGATCATTGTTCATGGTTTATCTATTCTACACTTTTTGAATAATATTGGTAAATTGATCATAAGGTTAACAACACTTATATACACTATGGTTAAAAAGGATTAAAAAAAAAATATTACTGATTCACCCCCCCTCTCAGTAATCCAACATTCAACACTTAAAGAATTTGTTGACAAGTGCACCAATATTGAAGGTTGTTGATCCAAATGAATATTTCATTATGTGCACTAATGCATGCAAGGAAGGGCTTGGAGGAGTCTTTATCCAAAATGAGCATGTGATATTCTATGAGTCAAGAAAGTTAAAAGAGCATGAGAGACGCTATACCACTCATGATTTTGAATTGATAGCCATAGTTCATGCCTTAAATATGTGGAGGAATTGTCTTACAGGAAACATATTTGAATTGAGGACAACCGTAATGGTCTGAAATATTTGTTTGGACAACCAACTTTGAATACTAGGAAACTCAGATGGCTAGAATTTCTTAGTGAGCATGAATTTGATATAAATCATATCAAAGGAAAAAAGAACAAGGTGGATGATGCAATCAATAGGAAGGTGCATAATATTCATGCTACAACCATCAACATGTGGAAATATGATTTAAAGAACATAATTTTTGAAGCTGCAAAATTAGATCAACAATATGTGCAAACAACAAAAAAATCACTACAAGGTAATTTGCAGTAGAAAACTAAATATATGAGCTGAGAGAGGATGGAATCCTCATGCATAGGGGAAGAGTGTATGTGCCAAAATATAAAGAAATGAAAAATATGGTGCTAAGATAGATGCATAATGTACCTTATGTTGGGCACCCAAGGTGCCATAAATCAATTGCAGTCGTCAAGAGCCAATATTCTTAGCCAATTATGAAGAAAGAGGTGGCAGAGTATATTGCTAGATGTATTGAATGCCATAATGTAAAGGCTAAGAATAGACATACAATGGGTTTTATACAACCATTTCCCATTACTAAGTGGAAATGGGAAGTGGTGACAATTGATTTCATCATCAAGCTACCCAGAACCACGAGGCAACATGATTCCATCATGGTGGTGGAAGATAAGATTACTAAAGCTTCCCAATTTATTTTGGCAAATTTAACTCATAATTCCACTAACATTGCATAGATTAATATGAGAGAAATTTCCCTAAGGCACATCATGTAAGGAAGGGCTTGGAGGAGTTCTTATCCAAAATGGGCATGTGATATGCTATGAGTCAATAAAGTTAAAAGAGCATGAGAGACATTATGCCACTCATGATTTAGAATTGGAAGCCATAGTTCATGCCTTAAATATGTGGAGGCATTATATTACAGGAAAAATATTTAAGTTGAGAACAACCATAGTGGTCTGAAATATTTGTTTGGATAACCAACTTTGAATGCTAGGAAAATCAGATGGCTAGAATTTCTTAGTGAGCATGAATTTGATATAAAGCATATCGAAGGCAAGTAGAACAAGGTGGATGATGAACTTAGCAGGAGGGTGAAAGAGATGCATTCTACAACCATTAACATGCGTGAATATGATTTAAAGGACATAATTTTTGAAGTTGCAAAATTAGATCAACACTATGTGCAAACAACAACAAAATTACAACAATGCAATTTGCAACAGAAAACTAAATATTATGAGCTAAGAGAGGATGGAATCCTCATGCACATGGGAATAGTGCATGTTCCCAAATCTCAAGAAATGAAAAGTATGGTGCTAAGAGAGATTCACAATGTACCTTATGTTGGGCACCCAGGGTGCCAAAAATTAGTTACAGCTATCAAGAGCCAATATTTTTGGCCAAGTATGAAGAAAGAGGTGGTAGAGTATAGTGCTAGATGTCTTGAGTGTCAGAAGGTAAAGGCTAAGAATAGACACCTAGTGGGTTTTGTACAACCATTTCCCATTATTGAGTGGAAAAGGGAAGTTGTGAAAATTGATTTCATCACCAAGATGCCCAGAACAATGAGGCAACATGATTCCATCATGGTACTGGTGGATAATATTACAAAATATTCCCATTTTATTATGATAAAATTAACTCAAAAGGACACTAACAATGTAGATATTTAGATGAGAGAAATTTCTAGAATACATGGCATGCCTAAATCGATTTCTTCTAACAGAGACCCCAAGTTCACATCCAAATTTTGGAAGGGATTATTCAAGGAATTTGGGACAAATTTGTTTTTTAACAAAACATATCATCTAGAGTAAGATGGGAAGCATAGAGGGTCAATCAGGTGATTGAGGATATGATGAAGATGTATGTGATGAATAAACCATCAACACGGGAAGATGTTTACAAATGGTTGAGTTTGCATATAATAATGGGTATTAGGCATCTTTGAATATGAGCCCATTTGAAGCATTTTATGGCATAAAATGCAACACACCAGTAAGTTGGTAAAACCCGATAGATAGAGCAATGGTTTTCCCATAATCACTTCGAGAGATGGAAGATAAGATGATGAAAATAAATAAGAATTTAGAGGTTGCTCAAGATAGGAAGAAAATTTATGAAGACAAAGGAAAAACACTAAGTGTTTAAAGTGGGTGAACATGCCTTCTTAAAAGTGAAGGCTAATAAGAGTTCACTAAAATTGGGGAGTTGTCCAAAGATGACAGCAAGATATTGTGGACCATTTTAGATCCTTGAAAGGATTGGTAATGTTGCATACTTTCTAACACTACCTACATCCATGTGCTCTCATAATGTGTTTCATGTATATTTTCTTGAAAAGTATGTGCATGATCATGTAATTGATTGTAATGTGATTCAGGAGGATCAAGAGGGAGAATTTCAATTTTAACCGATGTGCATATTTGACTGGAAAGTCAAGTTTCTCTGGATCGAGCAATAGGATGGGTAAAGGTCCAATGGACTTGTTACAGTCTCGAGGATGCAACCTGGGAACATGGGGATTCTATGCAGAAAGCGTATTCACATAGTTTTGATGAACCTCGAGTCGTAAATGTACATATATTTTATAGAATGGTGAGCTGATATGTTTTGGGGAAGAGTGCATATATATATATATATATATATATATATATATATATATATATATATATATATATATATATATATATATATACATTTTGAGGCTAGAGTGCCTGTGTGATCTAGGCCAACATGCTTAAACAAAGGTATTATGTAATCACACTTATTTGTAATAATAAAATACATCACTACTGCAGATCAAATTAGACGAAAGAGTATGGGGGGATAGGACTCCACAATAGGTAAAGGGGGATAAGGAAAAGGGGATAAGTCATGGGGGGCTTAAGATAAGGAATAAATAATATTATTCCTAAGTCATATGATTTATGTTATAATTTTATTATAAGTTCGCAAGTGAGAGGAACAAATTACCGAGTAGAGCCAAAGGTATTTCCTGGAGTGGCAAGTGTCAAGTTAAGAACATGCAATATAATGTGTTAGGAATGAATGCATTGTTTGTTAGACCTTAGTTTGGATTAGGTAGCCTTTTCCATGGTGGAGTCATAACCCCAAGTTGGGGCTGACCTGTTGTTGACAGTGTACGAACAATAGAGTCTACAACTGGGAGAAACGTCTGAGGTCTGGATGCAATTGGTGATTTATAAGAAAAGATAAGTGATATTTAATGTGTGTTTATATGTTTCTTCTCATGTTTATGTTTAATTTATTTATGTTTGTTGAGTTTGTATGTAATTATGCATGGTTGTAAATGTTATTATTAGTTTTTCATAACTGTTACATATGAAGGGAATGACGGTTAATCAATGTTAACTGTGAGTTAATTTTTGTATCAATGGTCATGAGATTCCAATGTGAAGCTTAAATCACCGAACATGCCCAGAAATAATTATTGTGCACATTGGGAAACCATTTTGCGTGAACAGATGAGAAACAAGTGCCGCTTGTGACACAAGGAGGGTTGCACATGGAGATTTTTTTAATGAGATATTTCCACTGTTAGAATTGGTTTCAAAGAAGAAAAATTGTGTGGCATGACTCAACTTGGGACTGGGCATGTTACCTTGTGTTTTTTAGTAAATTTTTCAGATTTGCTGGTAACAAGGGATATTACATGTGGAACCTGATGGAGGAGGATCATACCCGAAGATGGATAAAACACAAATATTAAAGACTATGACAACATATAATAAAATATCATGTGAAATATTATGGATTGAAGGTAACATGAAGCACAACATCCAAATATTATACAAATCCTGGATAATTAATAGGCGAATCATCCTTTTTGGTGGGAAGTTTTGAATTTGACAATTATATCATTCCTCTCATTTTGTCATTGCATTATTTGGAGGACCTACTTAAACAACTATAAAGGGAACAAAGGGGACATGGAAACTTCATTTAATAGTGAAAGGAGATAGAGCATGAGCTACCATGACCACAACATTTGTGGAGGTATACTCTTCCTGGTTATTTCCACTGGGGGAACCATTAGGATTCTACATTGCTAGATGGAGGAGGGGATTCACATTTTTTTACAAGAAACCAAGTAGTTTTTTACTTCCAATTGGAGAGATGGAAGTAATACACAATTTGATCTAAGGTCCATAGAGAACAAAATGAAGAGTTGATCCACGGAATCAAAAAATGCTCCAAAATAAAAGTGTTCGAAATTGCTCGAAAATGGTTTCATTACGTAGATCTTGTCTTCATGATCCTAATGCAAATTTAATGGGCTCAAATTCAGTTCGTATGGAAAATATATGGTGTTCTTTCCATTTTCCCAAGAAGGAAAAATTTTGTTGACTATGCAGTCCGTACAGGATGATGTGGCAGTTGACTGTATAGTCCATACGATCGTACAAATGATGTGGAAAGGACACGTGGTAGGGTGATTGGGTTACTGATGTGGCAGGGGGATTTGACATGTGATGACGTGGGCCAATCGTGTGATGACACATGGCACTAGTGGGGGGGATTGTACAATGACATGGCCCAATGATGGACTACCACGTGGAACCCCTTTGTTGTATAAAATTTTGTTTGGCTCCATGGGCATCAAGCCCACGAACTTCGGACAAAGTAAAATACTTCGCGTAGGCTGGGCCACCAACCCACCTAAAAGGTTTTGCTTACACTATAATGGCACAAAAATTATTTAAATTTGCACTAAGGTTCCATTGGGTAGAAAAAGGGTCGGGGCTTAGCCCCAACCTGTGGTTCTGATAAATTATACTACCAACAGTTCGAAGGTCATGGTGTAACCATCAGGGGGCTAGGTCATGGGTGAATATTCTTATCCTCGACCCTTGACCACATGGAGAACACGACCANAAAGGAAGCATCATTCAAAGAATCTAACAAGACAAAGAAAAAGGTAAAATCAGATAGTAGCCGCAACGATATCTCAGAAGACGATGAAGAAGTGGCCAAATTCGTCAAAAGGATGAAAAATGGAACTGACAAATGTAAAGGTATGATTCCATTGATTTTTTTTTATTGTGAAGGTATTGGTAATTTTTATAATATATGTCCCCATAAGAAAAAGAAAATAAATGAAGAATATGACTCTAAGAGGAAACAAATACTCAAAGGCAAAATAACCAGAAATATTTTTTTCAAGAAAATCCTTTGCACCAAAGAAGATGGATCCTCATTAGATGAAGATGAAGTCAATGATAGTGATACATAAAGGGTATTAATCATGGTAGTATAAGATTCCAATGAAGAAGGCCCTAGAGAAGAATATGAAGAGGCATAAGTTGACTACAAAGAATAATTGTTGAGTGCCATAGAAGTTATAAAAATAGAAAATAATAAAAACACGTCACTTCAGGCATAACTAAAAAGAAAAGAGGGAGATCAAAATTCCAACTCCAAAGTACTAGAGAAGATGATCACTAAGTTAAAAATACAAGTAGAAGAAGACAAGAGAATTGAAGAATCACTTAGAGAAAATTTAGAATAAAGAGATAATATCATTGGAAATTTGGAAGCAGAGATTGTCACATTAAGAAAAGACCTTCAGAAGAAAAACATGCAGAACAACTCTAAAGTTTTGGAAGATATTATTAACTATCAAAGGCCACATCATGACAAGTCTGGACTAGGATACAACTAGATAGAAAAGGGCTCAATCTCCAAAAAATAGATCAAGAAACAAAACCAATAAGCTACGCAGAGACAATTAAAGGATCTCTTGAGAAGGAAGAAGAAAAGAAGTTTCATAAGGAATATTACATAGATACTCCACCACACAAAAGATTCAGATTTTAGAATCAATAGTAGTCAGAAACAAGAAGGCCTCAAGAAGAAGAAGGATTCAAAAGAGTAACTCCTTTTAGAAGATATTCAACTCCCATGTATCAAACTATCTTTCTTGGACTATGTTATTCATGTAAAATTTTTGGAGATAAGGCTTTAAATTACAGAGAAGATAACATGAATAGATACAACCATGAAAGTTATGCAATAAATGGTTATTCAAGAAGGCCTAGTGAAACACAAAGAAAAAATTACAACATATTTGAATCCTTGAGTACTGAAGAAGAATGCTACAAGTGCAACAACTTTAGACACAAGTACAAAGATTGTAGAATGAAAGTTCTTCCAAGAGAATCACAACAAGACCACAACAATTATAGACAGGAACCTCAAAGAACATGGATGAGGAAGTGAAATCATTACAACAATTAAGAATGCACACTCGTTGTACAAGCTCAACACAAGAAACATGGTTGGTATGTTGATAATGGTTGTTCAAAGAACATGACAGGTGATCAGGAAATGTTTCTAACTTTGTAAAAGGAAAGAGATGGGCCAGTCTCTTTTGGAAACGAAAACTCAGCCAAAATCATTGGAAGAGGCACAATCAAGATTGTAAGTAAGGATGCCAACACAAAAAATGTTCTACTAGTGGAAGATATGAAACACAATCTTTTGAGTGTAAGTCAAATGTGTGACCAATGTCACAAACTTGTGTTTGATTCATAGAAATGTGATATAAGAAACGTAGATCTAGGAAGAGTGGTGGAGATAGTTGTGATAACTCCAAGAGCATATACGTACTAAGCGAAATTGGAAAGGAAAAGTGTTTTTTAGGAGAGGAAGATAAAGTTTGGTTATGGCACAGAAGAATGGGTTACATTAATTTTTATAATGTTGTCAAGGTCATCATAAAGGAAGCATTCAGAGAAATGCCCTAGATCATGAAGCCAACAAATACATTATGCAAGTATTGTCAACATGGAAAGAAAACCAAAACCAAGTTCAAATCAAATGAATACTCCACAACAAGACCACTGGAAATTGTGCATATTGATCTAGTTGGACCGACTATAATGAAGGGGTTGAAAGGTTAGTAGTACTTTATGCTATTAGTTGATGACTATACAAGAATGACTGTAGTTTGTTTTCTTAGGAATAAGTCAATGGCATTTGAGAACTTCAAAATGTAAAAGGAGATGGTTGAAAATGAAAAATATTAAAAAAAAAAAATGTTTGAGATTGGAAAATGGAGGAGAGTTTACTTCAAAGTAATGTATGGACTTTTACAGTAAGCATGGGATAAAGAGGAAATTACCCATTTCCAGGATACCACAACAAAATGGGATCATTGAAAGGAAGAACATGACAATATAGGAAATGGCCCAAACTATGTTAATGGATTCCAAGTTGACAAACATTTTTTTGGTATAGGAAGTGCATATAACAATTCACATTCAAAACAAAGGAATACTCAGAAACAATGGTAATAAAACTCCTTATGAGCTATGGAGAGGAAGACCAATGAATGTGAAGAATTTCAAAGTTTTTGGAAGCAAATGTCGCATTAAAAGAAAAGATGGAAAAATGGGAAAGTTTGAATCTCATGTTGACAAAGACATACTTCTTGGATACTCAAGCACAAGGAAAGCATACAAATGCTTCAATATAAGGCTCAAAAAATTGTGGAAAGCATAGATGTAACATTTGATGAGACACGTGGATGAAAGATAAAATAAGAAGGTATGGATTCAATGGAATAGGTTCACGAAGCATAAGTAAAGGAAGAAGGAGTAGTAGGAGAGAAAGATGAAGAAGAGCAGTAAGAAGAAGAGAAATAACAATAAGATCTTCAAGTTCCTCCAAAGACATCTAGCAGAAGAATACAAAAGAATAATTCATCAGGTCATATTATCGAGAATAAATATGCAAGAGTTGAAACTAGAAGAATAATTTGTTCACTCGAACAATTGCACCTAGCACTAATATCAACATTTCAACCAAGAAATTTTGAAGAAGCTAATAAGGGTGAATTCTGGATCAAATCCATAGATGAAGAGCTAGATCATATAGAGAAAAATGGCACTTGGGAACTGGTTCCAAGGCCAAGGAACAAGAATGTTATTGGTACAAAGTGGGTTTTCAGAAAAAAATTGAACAAAGATGGACAAGTTTCTAGGAGCAAAGCATGATTGGTATGTAAAGGATATGCTTAGGTTGAAGGTATAGAATTTGAAGAGATGTTTTCCCTAGTTTCTAGAATGGAAGCAATCATATTGATCCTTTCTTATGCATGCTCCAAGAATATTAAAGTGTATCATATGGATGTGAAATCAACCTTCCTAAATGAGGATCTAGAGGAAGAAGTATACATTGAGAAACGATAAGGATTTCATTTATTAGAGAATGGAAATTATGTTTGCAGGTTGAAGAAGGTCTTGTATGGTCTCAAACAAGCCCCCAGAGCATGGTATTCTAGACTGGATAGATAATTACAACAACAAGGGTTCAAGAAAGGGAATGAAGAAAGAAACCTCTACATCAAGGTAAATCAAGATAATATTTTGTTAATTGAAGTTTATGTTGATGATATTATCTTTGGAAGTGAGGATGAAAGGATGATCCATAAATTTTCAAAGGATATTTAGAATGAGTATGAGATGTCATTGCTTGGAGAATTATCTTTCTTTTTGGGTCTTTAGATATGTAAAATTACCTAAGGAACTTTTATCTCTCAGACCGAGTATATCAGAGAAATTATAAAGAGGTTCGGAATGGAATATTGCAAACCAATGAATACTCCTATACAAACCACTTGCAAGTTAAGTAAAAACGATGATTCAAAAGATACAGATCAGAGGTCGTACAAGTCAATGATTGGCATCTTACTTTATGTGACAACTTCCAGACCATATGTGATGCAAGCAGTTGGATAGGTGGCATGATTTCAAGTAGCACCAAAGGAATCACATTTTTTGGCAGTAAAGAGGATAATCATATACCTCAAGGGTACATAAGAGTTTGGATTATGGTATCCAAAAGGGAAGGGTCTATCACTTATTACCTACACAGGTGTAGATTGGGAAGGTTGCATTGATGATCAAAGAAGTGCAAGTGGAACATATTTCTAATTGGGTGATTGTTTGGTATCTTGGCTAAGCAAGAAGCAATCATCAATATCATTGTCTATGGATGAAGCATAGTATATTGCGGTAGTATCATGTTGTACATAGGTCCTATGGATGAAAAAAACATTTAAATATATACAGGTTGAATATAATGAGCCCATTCCTATATTTTGTGATAACACAAGCACCATCAATATCTCCAAGAATCGAGTGATGCACTCCAAGACGAAGCACATTCCAATCAGGTTTCATTTTCTATAGGAACAAGTTGCAGAGAATAAAATTAGAGTTGAGTATGTTGGGACCAAAGAACATATTGAAGGTATCTTTACAAAACTGCTTCCAAGGGAAGCTTTTGAGTATCTTCTCCAGAAACTCAGAGTATTTTCTACCCCATAATGAGTTTTGAATGCTTTTCTTATATGTCATATATTTAAACAAGGAAGCACCATGATGAGGATAGAGGAAAGTTCAGTCAGGGGGAACAACCCTGAAGGGAAGTTACCTTTTCCATTGATGTCAAATGTGGAGACATTAATCATATGCATGGAGATAAAGCACAAATGAATGATTCCAGGGGGAGTGATGATCATAGTGGTAGCATGAGAACCATGAATTCAGTGTTTCATCAAAGTGTTTCCATCAATGCCAAATTAATCAGATGCATGGAGAGAAATAACATAGGCATGATTCCAGGGGGAGCGATGGTCACAGAAGGAGTATGAGCAACATGAATTCATTTTTGCATTAGACTGTTTCCATCAATGCCAAATGGGGATATTGTTGATTAATTGGGTTGGTTTTCATTGATCTCAACTCTTGAAGAAAGTTCGACACCAAATTCAGTATCCCCATAAGTGTGGATAAGGAACACATGTTTATTTGAGGAATAATGTAATTAAGATCAGTGAATTTGTAGGAAATACTATCATATTAGTACATGTCGTGTCATTTCTGGTGATATGTGGTATGTCACATAGTTCCTCATGGTTGAGGTGATATGTCTTAGTGAAGTTGGAGAACCCTCATGAGTTATCTAGAATTCCCCAGAAGGTCAAATAAGTCAATTATTATAGACTCTCCTAGAAGAAGCTTACTAGTTAAAGTGGTTGTAACTAGGAGTTAATCATAAGTAAAGTTGTTGCAATAAGAAAATAATTAAAAATGAATTAGTTGCAATAAGAAGTAGTGAGTTTACTATTTATTGTAAAGTGGTTTTAAGAGGGTAAAGTAGTTAAACGTGGGTTATGCCTACAAGAAGGAAGTTTGGTAAAATAGTTAGAAGATAACTCCTAAAGGAAGCTACTTGGAGAGTATAAATTAGAGAGCAAGGGTCTCCCATTAGCACATAATTGAGCACATTGAATATCTCTTTTGTGAAATGATATGGGAATGTATAATTGACAAATATAAAGTAGTGATTCTGAAGCAACGATGAGAGACATTGCAAGTTAGAAGGGGCACAACTGTGGGTATTGAACTAGGGTTTTACTGAAGATATATACAAGTTGTAGTACTAGAAGGATGCAGACATCCACATGCCACAATGGGATAAAGTGTGGATACTCGCGAGTTTACTGAAGACAAAGAACATATCTATTGCCAAGGCTAATGAAAAGGAAGATCCGATCTATCAATGACAAGTTGTAGAGTTGAGAAGAGGCTACATGAAGGTCTAACAATGAGAAGGTACAACATAGCTATATACAATATAAAAAGGTATGTTATATGCTTGTTTTAAGTATGTCTTTGGTGAATTCTTAGGATATGGCCATGGGAGATTGAGAATTTTCCCTTGAGGGACTACTGGTTGTATGGAATATTCTGTATAAGACAGATCTACAGGGATACATTGCTACTGTATTGGTTGGTTGTTGAGGGTATACTTCATTGGTTATCTTGTTAATATATATCTTGTGTTATTTGAAGCATGATTTAGGGTTTATGGTTGAAACCTATAGCTATCAGTACAGGATGGGATTACATAACAATAAGGGTTTGATGTATGGTTAATTTAATGGTTTCTTATATCACACAAGATCAATAAGACATATGTATGAACCTAGTACATGGTTGTGTTAGATATACTTGGATATTGTATGAGTATTGTTTTCTATTAGATCAACCAGTTTGTGAGTAGATATAGAAATATTAGACAGTGACCGAGACTAAGACAGTGACACAAATAGAGTGACCAAGACATTATTAGTGATACTATAAGAGGTTTGTGCTAGTTTGTGAGTTTCAACAAATAGAGGCACAAACATTCGAAATTTTCAGTAGGGAAAGGCGCATACATCCACGTGTTGTAGAATAAACAAGTCATGGATCTGCAGGAAAGTTTTGAAGAAGATTGGTATAGGTTGTGACATAATTTTAGTGATAGAGTTGATGCAGTCACAGTTGTGACAGTGACATAGTTGATTCAATGAAAATGGCATGTTGTCTACATTTGAAATTTATACTTCAGGGTGGTTGAACAAGGCAAGGATAGGTGGTTGTAGCTGAAGATCATAGGTGGTTGTAGTCGAAGATCATAGGGGGTTGTAGCCTCCTTCTGGTCGAAGCAAAAAAATTGGGGAGTTGGATCTTCCCTCGGGTTGTAAACTAAGAATCTAGGGGGTTGGAGCCTCCTTCCAATTGGAGCTAGAAAGCAAAGGAGGTTGGTGCTTCCAATGAATGTACTTCTTAAAGACATATAAGAAAAATATTTATGTGTTTTTCTCCCGCATTGGGTTTCCACGTAAAAATACTGGTGTACTATGCATGTGTATGATTGATCATTGTTCATGGTTTATCTATTCTACACTTTTTGAATAATATTGGTAAATTGATCATAAGGTTAACAACACTTATATACACTATGGTTAAAAAGGATTAAAAAAAAAATATTACTGATTCACCCCCCCTCTCAGTAATCCAACATTCAACACTTAAAGAATTTGTTGACAAGTGCACCAATATTGAAGGTTGTTGATCCAAATGAATATTTCATTATGTGCACTAATGCATGCAAGGAAGGGCTTGGAGGAGTCTTTATCCAAAATGAGCATGTGATATTCTATGAGTCAAGAAAGTTAAAAGAGCATGAGAGACGCTATACCACTCATGATTTTGAATTGATAGCCATAGTTCATGCCTTAAATATGTGGAGGAATTGTCTTACAGGAAACATATTTGAATTGAGGACAACCGTAATGGTCTGAAATATTTGTTTGGACAACCAACTTTGAATACTAGGAAACTCAGATGGCTAGAATTTCTTAGTGAGCATGAATTTGATATAAATCATATCAAAGGAAAAAAGAACAAGGTGGATGATGCAATCAATAGGAAGGTGCATAATATTCATGCTACAACCATCAACATGTGGAAATATGATTTAAAGAACATAATTTTTGAAGCTGCAAAATTAGATCAACAATATGTGCAAACAACAAAAAAATCACTACAAGGTAATTTGCAGTAGAAAACTAAATATATGAGCTGAGAGAGGATGGAATCCTCATGCATAGGGGAAGAGTGTATGTGCCAAAATATAAAGAAATGAAAAATATGGTGCTAAGATAGATGCATAATGTACCTTATGTTGGGCACCCAAGGTGCCATAAATCAATTGCAGTCGTCAAGAGCCAATATTCTTAGCCAATTATGAAGAAAGAGGTGGCAGAGTATATTGCTAGATGTATTGAATGCCATAATGTAAAGGCTAAGAATAGACATACAATGGGTTTTATACAACCATTTCCCATTACTAAGTGGAAATGGGAAGTGGTGACAATTGATTTCATCATCAAGCTACCCAGAACCACGAGGCAACATGATTCCATCATGGTGGTGGAAGATAAGATTACTAAAGCTTCCCAATTTATTTTGGCAAATTTAACTCATAATTCCACTAACATTGCATAGATTAATATGAGAGAAATTTCCCTAAGGCACATCATGTAAGGAAGGGCTTGGAGGAGTTCTTATCCAAAATGGGCATGTGATATGCTATGAGTCAATAAAGTTAAAAGAGCATGAGAGACATTATGCCACTCATGATTTAGAATTGGAAGCCATAGTTCATGCCTTAAATATGTGGAGGCATTATATTACAGGAAAAATATTTAAGTTGAGAACAACCATAGTGGTCTGAAATATTTGTTTGGATAACCAACTTTGAATGCTAGGAAAATCAGATGGCTAGAATTTCTTAGTGAGCATGAATTTGATATAAAGCATATCGAAGGCAAGTAGAACAAGGTGGATGATGAACTTAGCAGGAGGGTGAAAGAGATGCATTCTACAACCATTAACATGCGTGAATATGATTTAAAGGACATAATTTTTGAAGTTGCAAAATTAGATCAACACTATGTGCAAACAACAACAAAATTACAACAATGCAATTTGCAACAGAAAACTAAATATTATGAGCTAAGAGAGGATGGAATCCTCATGCACATGGGAATAGTGCATGTTCCCAAATCTCAAGAAATGAAAAGTATGGTGCTAAGAGAGATTCACAATGTACCTTATGTTGGGCACCCAGGGTGCCAAAAATTAGTTACAGCTATCAAGAGCCAATATTTTTGGCCAAGTATGAAGAAAGAGGTGGTAGAGTATAGTGCTAGATGTCTTGAGTGTCAGAAGGTAAAGGCTAAGAATAGACACCTAGTGGGTTTTGTACAACCATTTCCCATTATTGAGTGGAAAAGGGAAGTTGTGAAAATTGATTTCATCACCAAGATGCCCAGAACAATGAGGCAACATGATTCCATCATGGTACTGGTGGATAATATTACAAAATATTCCCATTTTATTATGATAAAATTAACTCAAAAGGACACTAACAATGTAGATATTTAGATGAGAGAAATTTCTAGAATACATGGCATGCCTAAATCGATTTCTTCTAACAGAGACCCCAAGTTCACATCCAAATTTTGGAAGGGATTATTCAAGGAATTTGGGACAAATTTGTTTTTTAACAAAACATATCATCTAGAGTAAGATGGGAAGCATAGAGGGTCAATCAGGTGATTGAGGATATGATGAAGATGTATGTGATGAATAAACCATCAACACGGGAAGATGTTTACAAATGGTTGAGTTTGCATATAATAATGGGTATTAGGCATCTTTGAATATGAGCCCATTTGAAGCATTTTATGGCATAAAATGCAACACACCAGTAAGTTGGTAAAACCCGATAGATAGAGCAATGGTTTTCCCATAATCACTTCGAGAGATGGAAGATAAGATGATGAAAATAAATAAGAATTTAGAGGTTGCTCAAGATAGGAAGAAAATTTATGAAGACAAAGGAAAAACACTAAGTGTTTAAAGTGGGTGAACATGCCTTCTTAAAAGTGAAGGCTAATAAGAGTTCACTAAAATTGGGGAGTTGTCCAAAGATGACAGCAAGATATTGTGGACCATTTTAGATCCTTGAAAGGATTGGTAATGTTGCATACTTTCTAACACTACCTACATCCATGTGCTCTCATAATGTGTTTCATGTATATTTTCTTGAAAAGTATGTGCATGATCATGTAATTGATTGTAATGTGATTCAGGAGGATCAAGAGGGAGAATTTCAATTTTAACCGATGTGCATATTTGACTGGAAAGTCAAGTTTCTCTGGATCGAGCAATAGGATGGGTAAAGGTCCAATGGACTTGTTACAGTCTCGAGGATGCAACCTGGGAACATGGGGATTCTATGCAGAAAGCGTATTCACATAGTTTTGATGAACCTCGAGTCGTAAATGTACATATATTTTATAGAATGGTGAGCTGATATGTTTTGGGGAAGAGTGCATATATATATATATATATATATATATATATATATATATATATATATATATATATATATATATATATATATACATTTTGAGGCTAGAGTGCCTGTGTGATCTAGGCCAACATGCTTAAACAAAGGTATTATGTAATCACACTTATTTGTAATAATAAAATACATCACTACTGCAGATCAAATTAGACGAAAGAGTATGGGGGGATAGGACTCCACAATAGGTAAAGGGGGATAAGGAAAAGGGGATAAGTCATGGGGGGCTTAAGATAAGGAATAAATAATATTATTCCTAAGTCATATGATTTATGTTATAATTTTATTATAAGTTCGCAAGTGAGAGGAACAAATTACCGAGTAGAGCCAAAGGTATTTCCTGGAGTGGCAAGTGTCAAGTTAAGAACATGCAATATAATGTGTTAGGAATGAATGCATTGTTTGTTAGACCTTAGTTTGGATTAGGTAGCCTTTTCCATGGTGGAGTCATAACCCCAAGTTGGGGCTGACCTGTTGTTGACAGTGTACGAACAATAGAGTCTACAACTGGGAGAAACGTCTGAGGTCTGGATGCAATTGGTGATTTATAAGAAAAGATAAGTGATATTTAATGTGTGTTTATATGTTTCTTCTCATGTTTATGTTTAATTTATTTATGTTTGTTGAGTTTGTATGTAATTATGCATGGTTGTAAATGTTATTATTAGTTTTTCATAACTGTTACATATGAAGGGAATGACGGTTAATCAATGTTAACTGTGAGTTAATTTTTGTATCAATGGTCATGAGATTCCAATGTGAAGCTTAAATCACCGAACATGCCCAGAAATAATTATTGTGCACATTGGGAAACCATTTTGCGTGAACAGATGAGAAACAAGTGCCGCTTGTGACACAAGGAGGGTTGCACATGGAGATTTTTTTAATGAGATATTTCCACTGTTAGAATTGGTTTCAAAGAAGAAAAATTGTGTGGCATGACTCAACTTGGGACTGGGCATGTTACCTTGTGTTTTTTAGTAAATTTTTCAGATTTGCTGGTAACAAGGGATATTACATGTGGAACCTGATGGAGGAGGATCATACCCGAAGATGGATAAAACACAAATATTAAAGACTATGACAACATATAATAAAATATCATGTGAAATATTATGGATTGAAGGTAACATGAAGCACAACATCCAAATATTATACAAATCCTGGATAATTAATAGGCGAATCATCCTTTTTGGTGGGAAGTTTTGAATTTGACAATTATATCATTCCTCTCATTTTGTCATTGCATTATTTGGAGGACCTACTTAAACAACTATAAAGGGAACAAAGGGGACATGGAAACTTCATTTAATAGTGAAAGGAGATAGAGCATGAGCTACCATGACCACAACATTTGTGGAGGTATACTCTTCCTGGTTATTTCCACTGGGGGAACCATTAGGATTCTACATTGCTAGATGGAGGAGGGGATTCACATTTTTTTACAAGAAACCAAGTAGTTTTTTACTTCCAATTGGAGAGATGGAAGTAATACACAATTTGATCTAAGGTCCATAGAGAACAAAATGAAGAGTTGATCCACGGAATCAAAAAATGCTCCAAAATAAAAGTGTTCGAAATTGCTCGAAAATGGTTTCATTACGTAGATCTTGTCTTCATGATCCTAATGCAAATTTAATGGGCTCAAATTCAGTTCGTATGGAAAATATATGGTGTTCTTTCCATTTTCCCAAGAAGGAAAAATTTTGTTGACTATGCAGTCCGTACAGGATGATGTGGCAGTTGACTGTATAGTCCATACGATCGTACAAATGATGTGGAAAGGACACGTGGTAGGGTGATTGGGTTACTAATGTGGCAGGGTGATTTGACAGGTGATGACGTGGGCCAATCATGTGATGACACATGGCACTAGTGGTGGTGATTGTACAATGACATGGCCCAATGATGGACTACCACATGGAACCCCTTTGTTGTATAAATTTTTTTTTGGCTCCATGGGCATCAAGCCCACGACCTTCGGACAAAGTAAAATAATTCGTGTAGGCTGGGCCACCAACCCACCTAAAAGGTTTTGCTTACACTATAATGGCAAAAAACTTATTTAAATCTGCACTAAGGTTCCATTGGGTAGAAAAAGGGTCGGGGCTTAGCCCCAACCTGTGGTTCTGATAAATTATACTACCAACAGTTTGAAGGTCATGGTGTAACCATCAGGGGGCTAGGTCATGGGTGAATATTCTTATCCCCGACCCTTGACCACATGGAGAACACGACCATCGACTCCACCTTTGAAGGTGCTCGATGTGCTAACAATGCGACATTCTAGCACATGACAGTGTGTAGTGCTGAGAGCTAGGTTTTGCATGCAGTAGGTGCATTTTGAAGAGCATAGATAACATCATGGGGGAAAATCTTCCAGGAAGAGTATTTTCTCAATTTTTGGCCAAACCAGGTGTAGAAAGAGCCCAGACAAGGGTTTTTGGACATTCTAGAGCCATTGGAGCCATCTATTTTGCATTTTGAGCATTTTAAAGCACCATGTTAACACATTTAGGCATATAATGAAAACGATCCATTGGAAGTTGGACTAGGATATGTATCCCAAGAGAGGGGTGAACCCCTTTATCAATTTGTTGTGTTATGTGCTTATTTTGATGGTTGTTCATTACTATTTTTTTGTTGTTCATTTTATGTAAAAACTCAATGATTTCATGTGCTTGCAATTTGATCCAATTTCCCAAGATACATACATTTTACACTTGCAATTTTATACACAAACCTTTTCATTTTTAGATTAGTTGGTATTAGAGAAAAGGATTTTGAAGGTTTGATTTTCTTGAAAGTGTTTTGTTTTGTAATGCTTACAAGGTTGAAGCCCACAAGAGGAGAATAAGAACTTGTGGAGCCAAGTTCTCAACTTTCAAGAAGGATAACAATTCAATCACCTAAAGTTTGAAGGAGACATTCACCGAGTATGGATCATGAGGAGAGTCATGAAACTCTCACTTCTGATGAAGAAACTTTTAGAAAATCCTTTTATGATATGACAAAAATGGTGAAATTTTTATATGAAGAGAGGAATGCAAGGTTGCAAGGATAMAGCTCAAATCCTCTAAAAGGTAATGAAGGTAATGGTAATAMAAATCCAAAAGGAAATGGAGGAAATGGTGACACTCCACCTCCTTCACCTCCATCTTCCACTTCTTCTACCATTTCACAACCATCTCCAAATTCTCCAAAAGAACATGGTAAAACTCCTCCATAAACTCCTTTACTTAAGATTGATATTAAGTTTGAATTTCCTATGTACAATAGATAGGTAAATGCTGAGAATTTGGATAACTAGATTCATCATATTGAAGTGTATTGTAGGATTCAAAGAATCTAGGATGATGAAACTAAGATTCAACTTGTTTCTCTTAGATTGGAAGGTGCAACACTCAATTGGTGGGAATCCAAAACTCAAGAGGACATGAAGAAACATGGTAAAGTTTTATCCTCTTGAAATGATTTTATTGTTGAAATTAAAAGGAAATTTTATCCATTAGCATGCATGAAGAAAGCTATCATGGGTTGGAAAAACTTTAGGCAAGCTAAAGGGAGAAATGTGCAAATCTACACTCAAGAATTTAGGAGAAGATATTTGATTTTGGGTATAGATTTATCTTCTCAAGAAACTTTACTCAAATACATTGGAGGATTGCATAGCTACATGATGTTATATCAAGATTTACCTCACCCCATGCAATCTTGCACATCAGGCCTTTTTTCATTTCCCTATGCAGACTTGAAGTCCTTTTTTTGCAAATCCCAGAGATAAAAATATAATTTTTCCACATATACGCATGTTGCCTACTATACATCATGCGTATACATAGGTTTCACCACTACAACTCGTGTATATCGGGAAATGTGCCCAAAATTGAAAAATGGTGTCGGGTTTACATATCATGTCACGATATCAATGATCCTTGGCCTTCCATATAATGGAAACATTTTGACTCGGCCCTTCAGTTCCATTTGAAGGCTATAAATGGGCCAAATCCGAGCTATGGAAAAAGGAGAGAAATAATTCAAGTTTGAAAGCAAATTTACTCTGGAGAAATTATTCACTTGACATTGAGTTTGCATCCCTTTGTCCTTTAAGTCTGAACACATTGTTCAACCCCCAAGATCTTCACTTACTCATTGAGAAATTCATTGTCTCTCTTGTTACCCATGATTTTGGTCATCATGATGATGTATTGATGATGGTGTACTCAGGCTCTTCATAAGAACTTTCTCCTGAGAAAAGTTACTTTCATATCTTCCCAGAAAACTCATTTTTGAAGAAGGTTCGCAGACTGCTAATGTATTTGGGTGCGAGAATGCCTAATTCTCGCAGGATGCCTTAAGCCAGGGTGCGAACTTCTCACACTGTGTTGAATAGCTAGGGTGCGAACTCTTCCTAAAGCATGGAAAAAGATGAATTCTCGATGTTTCTAGAAGGGAATCTTCTA
>JZKD02S2360552.1:10196-30705 GCA_000966675.3 Picea glauca | reverse complement strand
ATAGTTCCTTTTTTTTGCTTATATATATATATATATATATATATATATATATATATATATAATTTCCACATAAAAAGTGTAATTCTATTCATCTGTAAAGAACCAAATTGTGTTTTGTAGGTGCATTAAGCACGTCCCAAACTTGGGTAAACAATGATTTGAAAAAAGAAGCTAGAAATGGCTAAGAAACTGGTTGAAAAGCCACAAAGAAGTGTAAAAAATAAAGAGTTGGGAAACAAACCCAAAAAGAGGCAGTATATGTCCAAATGTCCACATGACACCCCGCCGCAGAAAAATTCCAAGAGAGCAAACCCCTAAAAAACCCTGGTGACAAGACAGACTAGGTTAGAGTGGTATGAAGCCCCCAAATCAGAACGAACCAAAAGGCCACAACACCAATGAAAAACCCCATCCAACAAGCAACCCCAAAGAGAAAAACTAAAAAGTTGCACGCCCACAAAAGGACCTCAAAGTGTTGATTGTGACAACACAACACAACAACATTGCACGCCCTTATCTAGACCTCAAAGCTTAGGCCACACCCTCATAACAAAAAAATAAAGAGAGAGCCTCAGACACCCAACACTTATGGATCCCGATCTGAGCATACATCAAACCCTGAACATACTGGAGAAACCAGAGAAAGGAGACACTACAAGGAGTGAGGAGACCCAAAAATCCCTACCGAGAACAGAGAACAAAGATGACCTCCTAAGAAAACCCAGATGCAAGATGAACTAGGTCAGAGCGACATACATATCTCTCTAAAAAGAGAAGATCCAAAGCTCCAAACCCCAACATTAAAAAATCATGAACCCGACACTGGAAAGAAATAAGCTAGGGCCACGAAGCAGAGGGTATACATCAAACCCTGAAAAAAAAACCCAAACCTTGAGAGATCGAGTAAAGGATACATCAAGAAATGCCCACCAAAGGAGAGGGCCTCCCACCAAGAAAACACCGTGGGAGAAGGACGAAGAAAAAAAAAAAAGCGGGTCGTGCAGAAAGACACCAAATCAGGACGAGAAAAAAACAATAGCCCCGCCAAAACAAGGGACCACAGAGTCACACAGCGCCCTAGGCACACCAATAACAGATTTGCAACAACAGTTCCGAGTGGAGATCCAGACAAACATCCACCTCCATAGCAAATACAAAGACCTCAAAATGATATCCTCAAACAAAAACAAGAGCAAAAAACACGGAAGAAGCCGCTGAACACACAAGCTCAAGCACAGACTTGCCGACGGAAGCAAAGGAAAAATATTTGGGACCGTGGCTAGGGTTTCCCTAGTCGCAATCCGCTCCACCCATATATATATATATATATATATATATATATATATCTCATAAGTGTTGATATTTATTTTAGTGTTTAGGATTTTTAAACCAAGCCCATTACAAAATTAAAATAATAGTAATTTAAAATGAATTACTATATAATTTGTTATTATTATTTTCTTTTTAGTGGGCATTTGGAGTTGTGTATTTGTAGAACTATTTTAGGAGTAAATCATATTTTCGTGATTTGGGGTTTTGAAACTTTTAAAACTCATTTTGGACATTAAAATAACCATTTATGAGATCAAAACTTTACAAACAAAGTATCTACCCCTTTGACGTTGTTCTACTCATTGACAATTTCCAACAATGCAAGTTAACATATGCTTTAACCACCATAGTGCCTACAAGTAGATGCCACGTCGACTCCCATTACTCGCAAATAATAGTAATTTAAAATGAATTATTGTATAATTTATTGTTTATCTAGATATTTTTTTAGTGGGCATTTGCAGTCATGTATTTGTAGAACTATTTTAGGAGTAAATCATATTTTTTGTGATTTAGGGTTTTAAAACTTCAAAACTCATCTTGGACACTAAATAACTATTTTTGAGATCAAAACTTTGCAAACAAAGTATATATCCCTTTGACATTGTTATACTCATTGACAACTTCTAACAATGTAAGTTAACATATGCTTTAACCACCATAGTGCCTACAAGTAGATGCCACATCGGCTCCCATTACTCACACATGGAGCTAGTCATGTTATCACACAATCTATAGTTTGGGAAAAGCCCAACCCAATCCACAGAAAGTGTGACACAACTAGAAACAACTATCATTGTCCCCCTTGTTTTAGTGAAGGATAAATCCAACACAAGGGAGGATTCCCAGGTGACCCTAGGGGGATTGAGATGGAAAGTGAAAAGAGATGGAGAATGCCCCTATAGGTCAAGGTCAATGAATGGAAAGGGGATTAAGAATGAGTCTCAAAAGATGGTAATTGGTTTCTGATGTAGTGTACCTAGAAAACAAGGTTAGCCTTGCCTGGAACAAGACAATTTATGAAGATACAAGCCTCAAAATCAGTGGGGATTCAATAAGTAACCTTGCTGTGCCAAATTGTAGCAGTATGGAAATATATATATCAGCGCTGAAAAGTGTATAACATCCGCAAATTACACTATCAAAATCAAGTGCAAGTTGTTGGAAACAAAGCTAGCAACAAGTAGAAAATTTTCCAATGATTAAAGCAAGACTTTGATAGCAATTAGAGGGTTGTTACTAAGTGTTATTAGCAATATTTTGTAACAACCTTATGGCTGTAAAAAAAATTTGCTACATCAGCAAATTATAGCCACCAAAATCAACAAGTAAACCACCCAAACAATAACTTATAACGAGTAGAAAAATTACCAAGGATTACAAGTGAATTTCAGGTGTAGAAGAGTGAGTAAAGAATGAAAAGAGGACGAGTTTGTTGCAACCCTATTGGCTGTAGCATAAATTTTATTACAACAATTAAATCACTTGGCTAGTCAAGATGCCCTTAGGGAACAATGTAGTTTAAAGCATGTAAAATCATATTCCAAACTTAAACAATTCAATCTCCTTGATATCATGTTTACCAATGCATAATATTCAATCTCCAATGAAAAAAAATTAGTGCCTTATCTATTGGGTTATGGAGTCTCTTGTTTATGAGCTAGAGTTTATTAATTCTCCAGGGGTGTAAGCCCTTTTTACTCCCTAGAGCAAACAAACCTCAGTGAGTTAAATCTACAAGGGTGTAAGCCCTTTTACTCCTTGTAGCAACCTTTGCAAAATGGCCTTTTCAATGACAACAAAGATAGATCTTGATGGAGGGTGTATTCCCTTATACTCCTCCAAGTGTTTAGACAAATTAACCTTGAATTAAAGAAGAAAAACATACAATTGCATAAATTTCTTACCTAAATCAAGAGATAGCATGAAAAACCGTTACTTATCAAGAAGATTCCATCACAATTGCCATCAAACAAGCATCGAGAGATAGTGCTAGCCTTTTTCCTCCAATAGACAAGTATTTCATACAAAGTGCACCAAAAAAGAGAGAGATAGAATTTCCCCAGTAGGGCGAAAATTTCAGCTAATAATGTTGTGTAATTCTCACAACATCATGATAAACTGAAAGTGAGGTGACCTTTATTTATATGAGGTCACCTAAAACCAATTTGTCCACTTTTAAAAGTCAACAACAAATTAGAAAGAGGTTGACTCCTCTATTTTCTTTTACAATTTACAAAATTAAAATTTACATAAAATAAATCCCTAATGATTATGAGGTCATGCCCTAAAGGGGTGACGTTGGCATAAAAGTGAGACGTTGAGCCTCAAGGAGCAAGTCGTTTGGCCTCCAAAGGCCATGTGTCATCTCGTCATGTGCTAGGGAGCATGTAATGGATCTTCCTCTCTCAAAATCGCACCACATCATCTCTGAACCATCAAAACCCCACCATAACCCCATCATCCAAGGTGAAATCAAGGGCCAGGGTGTGACATCCTAGGCCTCCAAAGGCCAGGGTTCAGGTGCAAGGGGTCTCAATATCATCCTCTCATGCTGTACAAGTGCCTCCAAAGGAAACATTAAACTTCTCAAGCCCTCAATGCGTGGGGTTGCATCATCCATCATGTGGGCTTCAAGCCCCTATGAAGGTCCAAGTGACCTAGTACCTCCATGAAAAGCTTCCACTGGGCAAGGTCCTGCAATGAAAAACAAGTACACCCTCCAAGGGTCCACAAGTCACATGTATCATGCCAAATAAGCCATATTTAATAAAAGAACCACCCAAAAATGTGCATTAAATCCCCCTTTTCAAATTAAATAAATGCTCAAAGACCTTATACAACTTGCCAAATTTAAGTATGGGAGGGTTGTCATGGTGCCCTATTCGGTAGATCAATCCCCAAGTCAAGGAGTGTTTCCCAAGAAGAACCTCTCTAAATCATGTAAAAGAGTATGAGGTGGATAGGGGTATGACTTTTGGGCATGGGGTTTCTTGACATACAAGGGCTCATATTGTCTCATTTATGGGTGCCTTTGTAGAGGGTGTGTTGCATCCTCATTTGCAATGCAATATTTTTCCAAGCCCTTTATTTACCATTAATTAATTATGGTCCAAAACATTGAGTGTTGTGTGAAATGGAAAGTAAGGAGCACCACAATGCCACTTGAAGCTAAGAACACATTTTGTGTCATGTGCAAGGAAAATAAAAGACACCACAAATGCATTCCCTCAACAAGTAGGACATTTATTAATTGTATGTTTTTCTTTTTACAGGTCCTTGAATTTTGTGGAGAATCTTTTCATTGCTCTCAGGACTTTAGGGCGAGCATCTATAGGATAATTTGTGGCTCTTATCTTTTTCCAGCTACAACCTCTCTGGGCCTTTATCCCCTTCTTCCCATGAAATGGGGTACAATCCCTTCTTGGCCAATAAGCCCCAAAACCCAAAATATGAGGAAACAAATGGAAGAGGCGTGGAACGTGGTAAGTATGGATGGGAATGATACAATGATCCTTCAAGGAGACAACCTAGTAGCAACCCTTTTCCCAAGGGTGAGCCACTTACTAGGAAAACATGTCAACCACCAAGGTGAAATGAGGCAAAAGACATAATTTCCAAGCAAACGTTTTCAAAATCAAGAAATAACCCTTTGCAACATCTTCAAATGCTTCAATTATTAAAATGACACTTACCATGAGACCGGACTTGTTACCTCATGAAGCAAGACTTCTTGTCCCATGTGGGTCAAGCTGGTGTGGTGGAAGATTCTATTGTTGATTAGTGGTGATGTGTGGTAAGAAGAAGGGATCTGTTTTCTCATCTGTCTCTTGTCACTCCATGTATTCAACCTGTGGGCCTTGAGACATCATCTACTTAGTTACCCCTAGAAATGGTGGGTAACATCTGGCTCCTACTTGGGGACATGTTCCCATCATAGAGTGCATAAGAACCTTAGCATATCCTGGTAAGACCTGTGCCTACACACACTAAAGCAAGACACGTTGGGATATTGAAGGGTGCCATACTCACCTCTTTATTCATATAATCAAAACTTCAAAAATAAAAATTTGACAACTATGCTTTAAAAAAAAATTTGCATTTTCAAAAATTTTGAACTAACATGTAATATGATTAAGACACATGATTAAATGAGAAAAAAATTATGTGAAGCAAAGTATGAAAATAAATGCAACTATACTCAGATGAACACACAAAATACAAATGCAAGAGAACAAAATGACTTACCTAGGGCCCGAGGCCCGTAGAAATCAAGTCCTAAAGATGTCAGGTGAAATCATGCAACCACCTACTCAATATCTCATCAAGGTATCTACCCCCGTGCTTAATCATGTATTACAACAAAGATTTGTCAAGCACACAATAATTATGAGCACAAATAAGCATGCAATAAATTATAGAAAGCAACTCGTGGATGTGAAAAGGAGGAAGACAATATTGGTGGAAAGAATAGACACAAGCATGATCAATCCATTTGTAAATAGGACTACTACGTATAGATGATGACTTGTCATCATCCTCACTCACATGAACACTACTTTCTAAAGGCTGAGAGGATACAAAATATCCAAAGAAGACCTTATGATTTCCTAGAGAAATAGGCACAAGACAAGGAATAAACATAGATATGGAGACATAACCATTCTCTATATTCAAAACATGTTGCTTCTTTATCTGTAAATCCCTGAAAAAAGTCCCAAGATGAAAACATTGTTTCTCCATAGTGTAAGCCTCTGATTTCTCTGGGCTAACCACAACCTTGTGTCCACCAAAATTGAACACGAAGGTGGTTGGTAATATTCATCATACAACAAATCCAAGTGCCCAAAAGGGTACACATCACAAGTCTCAAAGTATGACTTAAATTCATCATGAGTATACTGCGAAAAATCATTCTCGGATGGATGAGACCAATTGATGCTCATATCATGATCAGGTTTCCAAATATCTTGATCATCCATGTATGGAAAGTAATCTTCCAAAGAGAAGATTTCTGCAATATTTGTCTGGAAGCTGTCCTCATCGTCGTAGATGGGATCCCCATCATAACAAAAAAAACTAGCATCCCATCCACACTTCCAGACACATATGAAATCATCAATATGATTGTCAATTGTACACGAGGACTGCTCTATAATTTTTCCTGTATCATTGGAGTTGATTACTTCTTCGTAAGGCTAGGCAACTTCATTTTCCAATGTCTCGTCTAGGTCTTCAGCATGAGAAACTTCAATGGGGTCTTCTTGGTAACTTTCTTCACATATATGTTTGTTGGGACTCAGACATGTCGTATTTGCATCCACCTTTCCCTTCATCATTATTCACATTTCATCGCCCCATTAACCTTTCATGATACCATTTTCATAATTAAATATGGGTTTAACCTTATTATTTTCCAAAATCATTTATTTTAGTATTAAAAGGGAATTTGTGATTAAATATTAGAAAATTGACATGTTTTCATATATATCTCAAAAATTTGTGAGCTTTTTCATGTGTAGGAATATGTGAAGGATTAATTCAAAAGACTTCTCGAATACTTCCTCCACCATTTCAATATTTGAGGAGATAATTCAAGCCTATTCCAAGGAGAAGATCATGGAGATTTGTTGTCATATCTTATCCAAGATATATGAGAGATATGTGTGAGGATTTGAAGGGACAATATTTCGTAATAATGGAAAATTGGTTGAGAGAAAAGTGGATCTGTAATTATGAGATGGTTATCTTATCTTCAAGGCTCTCATGTATAAAAGAGAGTAAGCTCTCTTCATGAGGGGTAATTAGGGTTCAAGTAGAAGTCTGTAACAAATCTTAGCATGTAGAGTTTGAGTTTTGTGATATTGGAGAAAGGGATTCTTAGTTTGATTCATACTTTCATTATTGTTTCATGATTTGTCATTTGATTCTCGTAATGTAATTTGCGATCGATTTACTATTAGTGTGAGCTCACATGTGTCGTCTTGTTTCTCTTCACATGTTGTTTTTCCCTTAATGTAATTTTCCATTCCTAGATTAGTTTCATTTACGCAATTTCATTTCAATCGTTTGTTTTAAGAAATCCAATTCCAAATCGTGTGTTTCAATTTCCTACATTAGATTAATGATTCAATTTTAGTCGTAGCTTAAACATTAGATTAGGTTAAATTCGCTTCAATCCTGCATATACTGTGCTTGTGCTTCATAAGTTTACAATCTCCTCGGGTTGACAATTAAATGATTGGGCATTTATTTAATGACAATATTTACCACCAACAATGTTCTTCAAGCATCTCTTCATTTGCAGGAGATTTCTCTTTATTTAGCGGTGCTTCATCAAGTTGTTCTTCAATAGATTCTTGGGACAATTCCCTTATAAGCCTCATCATATGCTTAACAACTTCATCAATAGCTTTTTTTCTCTTCCATCTGTAGGAGTGTCTTCGTGATACGGTGAGTTTTGGGCAATGGTTCATCCTGTCGTGCCATGATTCCATTGTTTAAAATGAAACTTCAATGGAGTCGCCAGATGAACTCTAGGCTCATCGAAGATGGAAAGTGTATCCTCCTTTTGTGGAGTCACCAAATGAAAATTATTAAAATATCATCAAAAGTCAAAAGGGAACTTCCCTCAAATGGATTCACAAGGATAACTAAGAGTAAATAATTTGTATAGACTTGCCAAGTGTCGTTATGGGTCATAAAGGATTCAAAATCCTCCCCGAAAACAATGCCAAAAATGTTGTCTCACAATCTGTAGTTTGGGAAAATCCCAACCCAATCCATGGAACGTGTGACACAACTGGGAACAACTATCACTGTCACCTCAATAGATGTCCCCCTCATTTTAGTGAAGGATAAATCCAACACAAGGGAGGCTCCCCAGGTGACCCTAGGGGGATTGTGATGGAAAGTGAAAAGAGATGGATAATGCCCCTATAGGTCAAGGTAAATGAATGGAAAGAGGATTAAGAATGAGTCTCGAGACATGGTAATTGGTTTCCAAGGTAGTGTACCTACAAAACAAGGTTAGCCCTGCCTGAAACAAGACAATTTATGAAGATACATGCCTCGAAATTAGTGGGGATTCATCAAGTAACTTTGATTTCCCAAATTGTAGTAGTATTGATCTAGATTTATGAGCAGAACGAAATGAAACATAGATCTATAACATTAACACATATATACAGAGAAAAATAACAGAGATACAATGAAACTTAACTTCTATTTAATAAATAAATATGTTGAAACTGTAAATTGCAGAATGAAACAATCTTGTTTGAATGGTGGTAGTTAATCTCTAAGAAGAGATGTGGCGGCTACACACATTCGTCCGAGCACATTAAAATGAGGCCTCCATGACTTTTTAGCATCAAGAAGAAATCATAAAACCCTGGACATCCATAAACCTAACACTAGGAGATGAAGCACCAAAAGTCATGTGGGCCCCAATGGGGTAAGTTGGTACATCAACTTCCCGGGGTCATAAATTTTGCATACGATCTCCATTTTAGTCACACGATATCCTATTGGAAAGGTCTATCCGAGGACTACGTTTTTTTCCGTCACACTCTAACACAAATAACAATGTGATTGTGGAGAGCCTAAAAAATGTTGTTCAGGGCCTCAAAACGGCCCCAGAAGTTTAGGACCTGAAAAGTTAGAAAAAATATGCCAAGATAAAAATTGTATGTGAGCTAATTGGAAGAGGTGGGTGGCCACTAATATCCATCTGGATCAATCCTCCCCCCTTAGGAAGCAATGGTCTCCATTGCGTTGATTTCGCCCATTAGATGAGGATATTTTTGCTGAATTTGGCCCTCGGTGAGCTACTTTCCTTGGTGCAGGAGTTTCCCTACTTTGACAACACGATAAAGCTGAAGCTTTTGTTGGTGAGTACCCTTGACCTATGTGTCCATGATATGATCAATGGATTCCTATTCCATGAATTCAGGGTTGATCTCTGTCGGTGTCAACTGTTCTACTATCTCTGAGGTGTCCAATAATGGTGGAAAGTGTGACCGAAGGAGGTCCACATTAAACACTAGATGCAAGCCAAGGAAGGGGGGAATTTTGAGCTCAAAATAATTGTCACCCATAGCCTTGGGGATGATGTAAGGTCCATAGTGGATTGGATGAAGCTTTCGATGGGGTCTTGTACAACGTTCTTTCTGCAAATGCAACCAAACTTTATCTCCCACCCGAAACTTGTGTGGCACCTTATGTTGATCATGGCATTACTTGTACTTGGCATTGGACTTTTACAAAATATCATGAACCTATTGGCGGATGTGTTGGATTCGTTCAACGAACTAGGTGGCTTTGTCGGCTTCGGTTTGAGCATGGGATGATTCTTCCTATGTGGACGCAAGGGGCAGTGCAACATCCATGAGACCCAATGGTTGAAATCCCAACCCCAACTGAAAGGGTATGTGGTCGTTTGAGCTATGCATGGATCCATTGTAATCGTGTTGAACATATGGAAGACTCTCATCCCATGTGTGTGGAAGCTTGAAATTGTACATGCATAAGATATGCACGATCATCCTGTTGACAACCTCTGTTTGGCCATCAGTTTGGGGGTGGAAGGTCACGGATTTGGTGAGCTTGGTGTCCAACCGTGAACAGAGGCTTAACCAGAATGTGCTAAGGAAGTGACTATCCTGATATGAGATGATGGTTTGTGATAGGAAAAAATGTACCCACACTCATTCAAAGAAGAGCTTGGCAATGGCCTCTGCGATGATGCTCTTCTTGCAAGCGACCATAATCGCCATCTTGGAAAATCGATCAACAACCACATAACATAATCATTTCCCTGCTTGGTTGAAGGAAGGTCAGACATGTAGTCCATCAAGATGGATTCCTAGAGCCTGCCACGAGTAGGAAAAGAGGTGTACATGCCTTATTTCTTAATGGTCGGTTTGGAAATGGCGCAGGACATGGAGGACCTGATATACTTGTTGACATCCTGTCGAAGTTTTGACCAATAGAAATGTTGTTGCAACACTGCCATTGTATTTTCTACGCATAAGTGTTCTACCACCATACTGTAGTGAGCTTCCCAAATAAACTTTTCTCGCTCGCTTGATGGGATGCAAAGATCGCCCAGATGACACAACAACCCATCCCGAAGATGGAAATCAGTGACAACTGTGTTTGTGCCCATCATATGGTAGGTAGTGGGGAAGTCAAGATCTCTCTCGTAGACTTAGGGCCATCGAAGGTCTCATGTCCGTAGGAGTGTAGCATCGTGGTGAGTGCGGCAACTGGAAGGAAACTACGACAATAAACAACATGGTTGTTGCTCCCTGTCTTATACAAAACTACTATAAGTATGTTGAGATGAAACTACTGTAAGTATGTGGACCACTTCTGATGGCGATCGTTTTGCAATTTTCTTTGTGTCTGCATGAACTGCAAGGGCTTATGATCAGTGTGGATGAATGTATCCTTCCTGAGAATGTAATGCCTCCAATGGCGGCAGGCTTGTACAATGGAGTACATTTATTTGTCATAAGTGGGAGACTTACGGACGATATCTGATAATGTCTCACTATGATAGGCCATAGGATGTCCATGCTGAGTGAGAACTGTGCCCAAATCATAGTCTGAAGCATTCGTCTCAATCTCAAAAGGTTGATGTAGGTCGGGTAACGAGAGCACTGAGGTTGAGCACAAGAGCTACTTCAAATCATCGAACGCTTTCTATTGCGACTGGCTCCACATAAAATTTTCCTTTCCACCACCCCTGGTCACTTGGCTAAGGGACCATGCAATGTGGGAGAATCCCAACTCAAACCTGCAATAGAAATTGGCAAGGCCTAAGAAGCTCTGAAGTTCAGTGAGTGTGGTCAAGGCTAGCCAATCATGAATGACCTGGATCTTTGTTGGATCGACAGGCACCCGATGATCATCAACAATATAGCCTAGGTACTGGACCTTGTTCATGCCGAAGGAGCATTTTTCCAAATTTGCATATAGCTTGTGTAGTCGCAGAGTGTGCAAAACTTGTTGAATATGATGCAAGTGCTCATCCCAACTCTTGTTGAAGATGAGGATGTCATCCAAATTCACCACCAGGAAAGAATTGATGAAATGTTGCAAGATATTGTTCATCATCCTCATGAAAGTTGTTGGGGAATTTGTCAAGCCAAAGGGCATGATCAACCATTCAAAAAGACCTTCTTTAGAATTGAAGGCAGACTTCCATACATCGGTCTACTGTATTGGGACCCGGTGGTAGCTAGACTTTAGATCAATCTTACTGAAGTATTTGACCCCCTTGAGCTGGTCAAGGAGATCGTCAATTCAGGGAATTGGGTACCGATTCCTGACTATGATTTTATTTAGGGCCCATAAATAAATGCAGAGTCGCCAAGTCCCATCTTTCTTCTACACAAGCACGATTGGGATTCTACAAGGTGATGAGCTTGGTCGGATGTGCCCCTTTTTGAGAAGCTCTTGTATCTGGCGCTTGATTTCCTCATTTTCTGAGAGAGAGCGGTGATAGACTAGCCCATTGGGTAGCAGTGCGTCGGGGGTCAGATCGATTGAATGCTTGACCTAACAGTGCAGAGGTACCCCAATGGATGAGGAGAAGATGTCTTTGTATTCTTCCACGACCTTATCCACTTGCTTCTATTGTGTTGAGAGACCTGCCACGAGGACATGGATGTGGCTGCAACCTTCCACTCACTTTGAGTGTGAATCACAAAGAAGACAAAATTCCCGGTCAGAGAGATGAAATTCCTGCATTGCTTGGAAAAGATCAAGGAAATGGCAGTAGGTGGGACTACCTCGGGTATCCTGTACAATTTCCTATCCAAAGTAATAATAAAACTACGAGGCCTATACTCATATATAACATGACATTTCCATAAATAAGGTTGGCCCAAAAGAACATCACAAACTTTAAGGGGGGTGACATCGCACAATACCTCATCTTTTAAGGGCTTGATGCCATAGGGAAGGCAACATTGTTGGCTGACGCGAAGATCGCTCCCTTGGCAGAGCCAACCGATGGTGTATGACTGTGGGTGTGGTGTGGTCAGAAAATATAGCCGCTTGATGGCCTCTGCTAAGATGAGCTTATTTTGGATACTGCTATCAATGATGAAGTGCAACGAAGTACCCTTCACCCACATCTATGAATGAAAGAGGCACTCACCTTCCTCTGGTTCATCAGGTTCACTAGGTTGGACCTTGGTGGTAGCAACGGTGGCACTTGGTTCTACGTCAATGATCCATCTCCCTTTTTCTAGTTCTGAATCAGAGTCAAAGCCCACATTTGATTCATAGGCTTTCACCTCGACCACCAATGACTGCTTAGAGTGACATTCAACGGTGTTATGTTAGGGGCTCTTATGAAACTCTCACCACTTCCTAGTGTCTTTGTTTGTCTTCCCATTTTCCTTCCTTGTTTATGGCTTATATTGGTTGTCTTGAGGCTGTACATCCTTGCTTTGTCCTTTGTTCTTTGGGTTGGGGCCGCCTTTTACCTTCTTCTATTGTGAGGGGTTCGTAGACCCAAACTGTCGCGTCTTTGTTTAAGCTTCTACTCGATTTTGACAACATATTGATAGGCCACGCCTAAGGACGAGATGTCCAAAAAATCTATTTCTATCTGGATGTACCTATGCATACCATCATGATACTTGAGCACTACACATCGCTCAGAGTCGTTGATACCAGCTTGGTGCACAAGGTATGGAAGAAATTGGTGAACTCGTGCACTGTTTGGTCCCTTTCTTACCGCGGTGTGGTCCATCTTGTATATAAGTCGGCATAACTTCCAACATGGTAGTATTGTTCCTTAATAGAATCCATGGAAGAACCCCAAGTGGATGCGGCTACAAATAATGTAGATCCCTCTATTTCCTTATGCTCACAGAAAGTCTCCCACCAATATTTGACATGGGGGACGACCTTAAGGAGTGCAAATGTAATCTTTTCTCTATCAGAAAAGTTATGGACAAAAAAACAACCTTCTAGAAGGTTTAACCATTTGTATGCGACATTTGCATCTATTTGAACTTCAAATATAGGAATATCAAAATTGATACGTACCTTGAAGGGGGCGACACCTCCGCTCGAGGAAGATGCGTTCCCTGTTGGCATTTGTCGAAGGATTTGCACAAAATTATCCATCATATCGTTCTTCTTTCGTGCAAGGGCTTCCTCGAGAAACAATTTAAAGGGATCTCCTACCCCATCGTCTCTCTTTTCTTCCCCCATTGGCAATTTTCAGGTTTGGTAAGGCCAATCTTGCAAATGCTCAACTGGTTCAAGTCCCAACTGCTTATACCCTGACCTCATTGGGGATATGCACAAAGAAACAAATGTAGAGGAGACCGCTCTGATACCATTGATTGAAATTTATGAGTGAAATGAAATGAAACATAAATCTATAACATGAACACATATATACAAAGAAAAATAACAAAATACAATGAAACTTAACTTCTATTCAATAAAGAAATATGTTGAAACTGTAAATTGCAGAATGAAACAATCTTGCTCAAATGGTGGTAGATAATCTCTGAGAAGAGATGTGGAGGCTACGTGCATTCGTCTGAGCACATTACAATGAGTCTTCCAGGATTTTTTAGCATCAGGAAGAAATCATAAAACCCTAGACATCCAAAAACCTAACCCTATGAGATGAAGTGCCAAAAGTCATGTGGGCCCTGATGGGGTAAGTTGGTACATCAACTTCCTGGGGTCATAACTTTTGCATATGATCTCCATTTTAGGAGAACGATAGCCCCTTGGAAAGGTATACCCAAGGACTATACATTTTTCCATCACACTCCAACTATGTATATAGAATGATTGTGTCAATCCCAAAAAACATTGTTTAGGGCCTCAAAACGACCCCAAAAGTTTAGGACTCGAAAAGCTAGAAACAAACTGCCAAGATGAAAACTATATGTGAGCAAGTTGGAAGAGGTGGGTGGCCACTGATATCCACCTAGATAAAGTATAGAAATATATATATCAACAATGAATAGAGTATAATATTTGCAAATTATACTATCAAAATCAAGAGCAATATGTTGGAAACAAAGCTAGCAACAAGTAGGAAGATTTCCAATGCTTAAAGCAAGACTTTGATAGAAATTAGAGGGTTGTTACTAAGTTTTACCAACAAGATTTTGTAACAGCCTTATGGTTGTAGAATTTTTTTTCTACAACAACAAATTCTAGCCACTAAAATCAACAAGTAAACCACCCAAACAATAACTTATAACTAGTGGAACAATTACCAAGGGTTACACACAAATTTCAACGGTAGAAGAGTGAGTAAAGAATGAAAAGAGGAAGAGTTTGCTGCAGACCTATTGGCTGTAGCATAAAGTTTATTACAAAAAATAAATAACTTGGCTAATCAAGACGCCCTTAGGGCACAATGTAGCTTAAAGCATGTAAAATAAAATTCCAAACTTAAACAATTCAATCTCCTTGATATCACGTTTACCAATGCGTAGTATTCAATCTCTAATGCAAAAATATTAGTGCCTTACCTATTGGGTTATGGAGTCCCTTGTTTATGAGCTAGGGTTTATTACTTCTCTAGGGGTGTAAGCCCTTTTACTCTCTAGAGAAAACAAACCTTAGCAAAGTAAATCTACAAGGGTGTAAGCCCTTTTACTCCTTGTAGCGACCTTTTCAAAATAGCCTTTTCAATGACAACAAAGCTAGATATTGATGGAGGGTGTATGCCCTTATACTCCTCTAAGGGTTTAGACAAATTAACCTTGAAATCAAGAAGAAAAACATACAATTGCAAAAAATTCTTACCTAATTCAAGATATAGAATGAAAAACCCTTACTTATCAAGAAGATTCCATCACAATTTCCAAGAAACAAGGATCAAGAGATAGTGCTAGTATTTTTCCTCCAATAGATAAGTATTCCATCCAAAATGCACCAAAGAAGAGAGATATAGAATCACCCAAGTAGGGAAAATATTTCAGCCAATAATGTTGTGTAATTCTCACAACATGATGATAAAATGAAAGTGAGCTGGCCTATATTTATATGAGGTCATCTAAAACCAATTTATCCACTTTTAAAAGTGAATACCAAATTAGAAAGAGGATGACCTCCTCTATCTCCTTCTACAATTTACAAAATTAAAATTTACATAAAATAAAGACTTAATGATGATGACATCATGCCCTAAAGGGGCGACGTTGGGGTAAAAGTGAGATATTGAGCCTCAAGGAGCAAGTCGTCTGGCCTCCAAAGGCCATGTGTCATCTCGTCATGTGCTAGGGAGCATGTCATGGATATTCCTCTCTCAAAATCACACCACATCATCTCTGAACCATCAAAATCCCACCATAACCCCATCATCCAAGGTGACGTCAAGGCCTAGGGTGTGACATCCTAGGCCTCCAAAGAATATCGTTCAGGTGCAAGAGGTCTCAATGCCATCCTCTCATGTTGTCCAAGTGCCTCAAAAGGCAACGTTCATCTTCTCAAGCCCTCAATGAGTGGGGGCACATCACCCATCTCGTGGGATTCAAGCCCCTATGAAGGTCCAGGTGACCTAGTCCCTCCATGAAAAGCTTCCATAAGGCAAGGTCCTACAAATAAAAATAAGTACGCCCTCCAAGGGTCCACAAGTCACATTTATCATGCCAAGTAAGCCATATTTAATAAAAGAACCACCCAAATATGTGCATTAAATCCCCCTTTTCAAATTAAACAAATGCTCAAAGACCTGATACAACTTGCCAAATTTAAGTATGGGATGGTTATCATGGTGCCCTATTGGGTAGATCAATCCCCAAGTCAAGGAGTGTTTCCCAAGAAGACAGTATTTAAGTCATGTAAACGAGTATGAGGTGGATAGGGGTATGCCTTTTGGGCATGGGTTTTCCTGACATACAAGTGTTCATATTGTCTCATTTATGGGTTTCTTTATAGAGGGCGTGTTGCATCCTCGTTTGAAATGCAACATTTTTCCAAGCCCTTTATTTTCCATTAATTGATTATGGTCCAAAAAATTGAGTACTATGTGCAATGGAAAGTAAGGAGCACTGCAATGCCACTTGAAGTAAAGAACACATTGAGTGTCATGTGCAAGGAAAGTAAAAGACACAACAAATGCATTCCCTCAACAAGTGGGACATTTATTAATTATATGTTTTTCTTTTTATAGGTCCTTGAGTTTTGTGGAGAAGTGTTTCATTGCTCTTAGGACCTTAGAGAGAGCATCTAGAGGATACTTTATGGCTCTTATGTTTTTCTAGCTACAACCCCTCTAGGTCTTTATCCACGAGATCATACTTGTTGCCTCATGAAGCAATATCTACTATCCTCTGTGGGTCAAGATGGTGTGGTGGATGTTGCTACTATCAATCAATGGTGATGTGTGGTAAGAAGAAGGGATTTTTCCGCTCATCTGGCTCTTGTCACTCCATGTCTTCAACCTGTGGGCTTCGAGACATCATCTCCTTAGTTACCCCTAGAAATGGGGGGTAACAAGTCACATATGGGATTTCAAGAACATTCTAGAGTGTCCACAATCCTATCCCTAATCAAGGGTTGAGACATGCAACAACATTAACCCTAACACTAGATGATTATCAAGATGTGTTAAATACTCAGTCATAAGGAAAGGAATGGGTTCCATTCCTATTGTATTGATTTATTGTTCGATTGACAAGAAATGCAAAGGAGTGGGATATTATGAGAAAAACATAAGAAGTAGAACACCTTGTAGCAACTATTTGGGCCACTGCGTTTATTGTAACTCCATAGTGGGTCCATCTTTATTTATATTTTTTGTTTTATATCTTATAAGAAAAGAGCAAGGATATACCTAACTAACTTTATGGTTAGGTTTTCCCATATTGGCTTTCCCAAGGTATATCTTGTGTTCATTGTGTGGATGGTGTAGTCATTTTATTGTTGTAGCTTCTTTTTTGATATTCTCATTTTTTTCCCCATATTTTTAGTGTTATGCTGATAATATTACATTTTAATCATAAGTAAACACTACATAGTAGAGAATTAAGTCACAATATTTTATATTAACTTGTAAGATTTGTTGTGATAAACTTTTTAGTGGAATATCCAGAGCATTTTATAGATCATATTGCTATCAAGTTGTTTTCTTTGGGATTTTTATGGGATATTGCAAGATCTAGAAAATTGATGTGAAGAAAGAAGTCTCAGACCCTAGCCATGGAGGATGAGTATAATAGCAATCCAAAGGATGACTTGGAGGAGAGATTCAAAAAAATAGAAGCACACATATATGACATCTCTCGTAATATGGTGATATTAATGTCATCTTTAGAGAGCAAGTTTGGACTTTCGAGGAACTTACTAGCTTTAACTCAAACACTGGATCTAATAAGAAACCTAAAGATAAATAAGAGTGAGAGAAAGAGAGAGAAAGTTCCAACATCACATCTTCTCATTCTCTATTCAAATTGGAAGTGAAAGTGGACATCAAACCCTCTCAAGGTTAAAACAATGAGAACTACGTTTTAGTGTGCATAACATAGGAGAAAAGCATAATATATCATTTCTCCAATTGAAGTTAGAGGTCCACAACCATACTTGGTGGGGCATCCATACATAAACACTTAAATTAGAGGGTGATCCACCAAGAACTAAGTAGGAGATGTTTAAAACCCTTGCTAAGTCCTAATTTTACCCTATTGGTTATTAATAGGATCAATGAAATCATTAGCATTATTTATGAGAGAAGCAAGGGTAGAGTGTGAAAGAGTACACCACTGAGGTTGGAAAACAAGTCATTCTATTAAGAATATCTCCCATGAACCCGAAAGTACTCTCAAGGCATCTAGGTGATCTTCATAGTCATTTGAGGCAACTGGTGCTCTTTAAACCCTGGACCAATGATGAAACCTATGTGCAAGCACAATATCTGGAGATGGATAAGAAAACAAATAGTCAGATGGTTCTAAGTAGATAAGCCAACAGGCTAATTATAAGGAAATAAAGAAGAAGTGAAAAGGAAAGGGTAAGAAGACAATTGCTACTACACATCAATGCAAGGATTCAAGCAATCATTATAACCATCATAACATCAATGGTCACACTGAAAATAAGTGTTGGAAGCTACGTCTAGAGCATAATCCAAGATGTTGCAACAAGGACACCGCGAAAAAGAACATGTTAGCCATTAATTTGGGAAACCAAGTAGAGAGAAGCTTAGATTTACATGAGAAGATTACCATCACTATAATGTAGAAGGAAGTGAACATGAGTAGCCTCCATCCTAAGGAAGAGAAGGATATGAGTAAACTCTTTCATATTGAGATCCAAATCAAGAAGACAAAGGTGTATGTTATATTCAACTCCAATTCATAGTCCAACCTCACAGTAGTGGACCATGTGAATAAACCTGGATTCAAAATTCATGTCCATCCTTTCCCATACAAATTGGGATGGGTAAATAAGGATTTAGAGATTAGAGTTACTAAGCAGTGTAAAATCAGATTTTCCATAAGTGAAAACTGCATTAATGAGGTGGAGGTGGATGTGGTGCCACTTGATGTGTGTAGTGTAGTGTTTGGGAGACCCTACATGTACATGATGGACGCGATCTTCATGAGGAGAGAAAACAAATACCATCCACTACAAGGAAAACCCTTTATAATAGAGGTTTTTATTGTCACAAGATCGGGCAAAATTGTAAAAAAAACCTTCGCTAAAACCTCCACAATTGATATTGAAGGTTGTTGCAGAGGTTTTAATAGAATTCCACTATAACTAAAAATTATGTGTGGTCAGAGGTTCTAATGGAGGTTTTTTATTAGTGCAATTATATCAACATGGCACACCAGTGCATTGATCATATATAATACACATTGGTGCACTAATAAATGATACACAGTAATGCCTAAAAAATACCTATATTAAGCACCAATGTGTATGCCATATTTCCAAAGCCCTAGTGTGTATTTTAGATATTGAAAGCACCAAGGTGCTTATGTCAATAAAATGCATGAGTGTGCCACGTCTTGACATGCACCAAGGATTTAAAATATGTTATGCACCAGTGTATATTATATATTATGAAGCCTCGATGCATAGTTTGTATAATGAAAGCATTGGTGCATATTACATTCCTTTTTCACAAGTCACACTACCTGGGGAAAATCCCCCAGTACTTCCTCTCATTTTGAGGATTACTTAGGGTAAAACCTAGAATCTTCAGGGCACAAGGTCAGTCAACAATAGGGCTCGAAGCCATTACAACAATATACTCCATGTGAGCTCAACATGCCACTAATGGGAATAGAACCTAGGTGGGGAGGATAACACTCCATCCCATAACGAATTAGGCTAGACCCAATTGACACCAATGCATGTTACATATGTAAAAGCACCAATGCATATATCATCATGCACACCATAAGTTCAAGTAACAATAACAACGAGAGTAACAATATCATTGAAGGACACACTGCTTTTGTTTTCATTAGGAGCATCACTGATCTTATTGCATTGTTCTCGCATAGGTGCATTGTACTCATTTAAAGGCACACGTGTGTAAGTAGATATGAACTCCACTATTGAGTTCAAATGAATACGATGTCACAATATGTTTCTATGCTGTTTTTTTCCACATTGCGGGTGTGCAAATGCAACTTCTTGTTTTTTTACAAAATCTCAATTTTCATTATAAAATCTAGTATATTTTATAATAATATTGATTTTGTATTTTAATTATTGCATTTGGATATAATCATTGCATTAAAGTGTTGCATCATTTAAACAAATATAACGACTAATTACACCTATATCATTTAGGGCTTATTTGTGACATGCCCTACATGAAATTTACCTTACCACCACCCCTGGTGACTTGGTTGAGGGCCCATGCCATATGGGAGAATCCCAACACGAACTTGTGATAGAACTTGGCAAGGCCTAAAAAGCTCCGAAGCTCAGTGAGTTTGGTTGGGGCTGGCTAGTAACGAATGACCTGGATCTTGGTCGTATCTACATGCACACCATGCTCATAAAAAATGTATCCTAGGTACTAGACCTTGTCCATGCCTGATCCAGATGGATATTGGTGGCCACCCACCTTTTCCAACTAGCTCAAAATAGTTTTCTGACATTTTTGGCAATTTACTATTTTTAGCAGTTTTTACTTCCGGGGCCATTTTGAGGGCCTAAA